>APFE030418580.1:192829-258054 GCA_000404065.3 Pinus taeda
ATACACATCACGCAGTGAACCTGAAAGGAAAATTTTTAAACAATATCAACTATAAAATAAATTTAATGAATCTAAAAATGCTTTGGAACCTAACGCACAACATCTAGAAGTCTAGGATAGAGACGTATTTCGGCATCGTAAAACCTAGTAACTGTTGTTTTCATTGTTGGTTGGGTGATTCCTCCACTCTGAGATGACAAGTGCCAGTATGGACTTGTGCTCCCACGTACCATCAAGTATATTTTGGGAGACCATAATAGGCTATATCCTTTATCCTTAGGAAGTCGTGTCTACCGCCCTATTGATTGCAATGCATTGAACACAACAATCAGGAGGATTGATTGTCGTACCGTAAAAAGTATTCTGCAGTTTTGTGATTGGTTTGGTAATCCCCTCTGCCTACATTTCCAGAGAAGTCTCTTTCTTTCCTTTTGAGACTCCTTAAAGAAAAGGTCCATCTGAGAACTTGTCACTTCAGGCTCATTAAAAATCGAAGGCGACTAGAGTCATCTTTTGTTTCTTCAGGACTCTTAAAAATTGAGAAAACAAGTTGTGTCAAAGCGTCTAAAAGTTATTTTAATTGAAATAACATCACAAGTTCCCTTGTTGGTCTTTAGGTTAAGAAAAATGGAGTCTACCAACCAAGGATTTCCCCTTGGAGGAAATTCTAGTCCTTTCTCCTCTTGGGGAGATGTTGCTGCACCCCATATGGCCACATTGTCACTTCCAAGGTTGACGATCGGTTTGCTCGTATGGCTCTTCCCTACCTCTATCATTCAGAATACCATAATTCCTGAACAGTCAAGTCAGCAACTAGGTGATACTAGAGTTACCCCCTTGCCTTCTACTTCGTTTGTTTCTCCCTCTCCTCCTTCCTCTTCGCTTGATGAAGCTGTTAACGCTAAAGATCAAGTAACTAAGAAGAATAAGAAATGGAAAGAGAAAAAAGAAAAGAAGAAGAAAGAACCAAAAGCGAAATGGGGCAACCATGTGTCGTTTAGCAAAAATCCTCACACCTCACCATCTAAACCTAAATCTCCATCTGTCATTTGCAAAGGAGACCACTATCATTGAGATTGTCCTTGCATACCTTAGATCTTAAGGGACTGGTCTCCTTGTTTGCACAATCTGGTGTCGTCAACCTTTGATGATCATGTTGAAATCACACCATCAACCAGTGAAAGAGAAGTATCTGGACAGAAAAGGAATCGTAAATGTCCTTGTAAATTGTGTGAAGGCAATCACGCCATCCATCGTTGCCCCTTCCTAGACGAAGCTAAAAGAGTTTTGGATGACTGTCCCGCTTCACCACTACGGCTCCCTCCTGGATATAAGAAACTCTTGCCGAGTCCACCACTGGTTGAAAATTCAGCTGCCACGCCATTTTGGTTGGCTGAAACATCTATCATTGAAAATGAACCCTTTGAATCCATACCAGACGAAAGTCAAAAGGTCGAGGCAGCAGTTGACTCGGTCTTGCCTTCAGAACGTTCATCTTTGAATGATACCGTCACTGAAGAGAAAGAGAACGACACCATTCAAATTCTTTCTGTAAACACAGACTCCGATGAACTTGGGGGAAGTCTACCTATTCCTTTATCGCAGGAAGGAAGTTCATCAGAGTCATATCTGGCCATCTATTCGGTCACACCTCCAAGCAACCTTGTCGTTTCCTTCGATTGGAATCTACTAGGTAGACCCCATGTACTAGCTAGTATTCCATTCAGAATCATTGTACAAGATTATAGAATGGTCATGGCTGGTGTCATCATAGATGAAGGGGCTTCTCTGAGTATCCTTTCCTCAACTGCTTGGAAAGTGCTTGGTTCACCATCACTTTTGCCTGAAATGAGAAATCTGACAGGCTTTGACAAAGGAACCAGTTGACCATTAGGGATCCTTCCCAATGTGCCCATTACTTTGAGAAGGAAAACCGTTCACATGAACGTGATGGTAGTCCAAGGACCCTTGGATTATAACCTACTCCTTGGGCATGACTATATTTATTGCGTGGGTTCCGTCGTCTCCTCACTCTTTAGAGTAATTTGTTTTCCGCATGAAGGCAGAGTGGTCAAGCTCGTAGACCAACTGTCATTCCCCAGTTCACATATAGCAAATAGTCAAATGACATCCTTAAATGGTCTTTTCATGCAAGGAATGTCTCATCGATCTCCAGTCTGTCCAAAAGATGAGCGCGAGTGACTCGGGAGGATATGACTGAAACTTAGGGGGCATGCACCCTGGTTTGTTTCGGCGGGAAAGCCTTGGGTATAGAGTAAGTTTCCATGAAGGATATATGGCTAGTCTGACACACCTGTCCATTTAGGAAAATGGGATTAGACTGGAATAAGATTCCCTCGTCAAAGTGATGTGAGTGGAGGTGATTGCGCCACTCAAATTTGTCTATTTCGGTAGACATCGCCAAGGAAGCATTTTGTCTGCGATGAGGATGGAGGGATTTCATATGGTAACCTGGGAAGTTTTCGCTATACCTGGGGGCATGCAAACCTTTTCGCATGCAAGCGAAGAGCGACCATTTATTTTTTAAATTTTAAGGTCCTCTAACCCTTTAAACTCGTAAGGTTGGTCGTTTCCTAGCTTGCATAAAGAAAGGATCTGGGGCAAAGCTTTAAAAGGTGCAAGCCCCATAAAAAATGGCATTTTAGATGAGATATCCTTATTATATGATTGGCATGAGCAGTTTTAATGCGGAATTGAAGCTCGTTAAAAAATAAACATAAGCAATGAGCAAATGCTTCCCCCAGAGTTTAAGCTCATTAAAAATGAACCAATTTTCCGGTAAATAACCATTGTGAATGCATTATCATAAGCTTTTGAGCCTTGGTAGTGTTCTCATCATCACCTCCACTCTGTTTTTTAGCCGATCATTCGCCTCCATTTGATTGTTTACCCTTTTGAGGAACATCTGCAAAGAGTGATTCTATTATCCATCCTTGTGACACTGCCATGATTGGAAAATTCCAAACCTTACCCGGAATCAACTGCTACCCGAAATCATCACTCACTCCTTGAAAAACGAGTCTCCTTTAAGCTCTTTTCAACTGACTCATAAAATATGAAAAGATTGCCGAGTGATTAGCCTCTTCGACTCGTTAAATTCATCGGAAGTGCTATCCCTCCTCTAGATTTTAATCTTTTTGGACTTGAGGGATTATTACACAAAAAGATCGAGTGCTTGTCTTGTTCGGCTCGTTAAAATTACCGAACATTCATCCCTTTCGTATTAGTTTACGCGTTTTTGGACTTAAGGGATTATATGACGGAAAAGAATCTTTGGAGTTTCCTTTTCGTCCCTTTTATACTCTCTAAAATTGAAAAGGACCGAGTTATCTTTGTCGTTAAACTCGTTAAAACCGAATAGCGACAAACTCGTCCAAATGGACGAGAACAAGTTTCACTGTTGCTAGGCTTGTTAAAATATAGCGACAGGTTCGCCAGAAGGGTGAATTATAGAACAAGCATATATTATCCTCCTCAAGCTTCACAAAAATAAAGAGGTACTGGTCAGCAATGACTGGGGAAATTGGGAAGAAAACTTGAAAAAACTTTATTGGTAGCAAGTCGCTCTTGAACATGACACTTTCTCTCCGCATCCGAGTCGGTTTGGGTTGTTCTATTCACTGGTAATATCACCATTGGTCCGTCACACCATCCATATTTGGGGTTAACGCTACCAATCCATCGTCAGTGTCACCGATATGTTCAAGAGAAGTCACTCAGAGAATTCACCTATGTCTCACCTGCTGCAATACATTCACGCTCCATTCTTTCATGACCGCCACCCTAAACCCTGTATCATCAGATCGTTTTCACCTCCAAAATTATTTGCTTCATTCTATGTCGTAGATGTGGGATTCATTAAGGCCCTCCTACGATGGGTTACCTCTTGTCGACATCAACTCATTATCCAAGAAGTTGACCTAGGAACAACCCTTTCACTACTTTGAAGCTTGCATGCCTCAATGGCAAGTTTCCCACTTTTGGCGATAGGTTACATTAATGGCCTTCGACCAAGAGATTTTGCATCGTGTTCGATTCCAAGTCCTTTTTCACACTGTGTGAATTGTACTGTAGTACCTTGAGGGTCATTTTCATTATTGGTGATTCCTCTCGCGCCTGTTAATAGCTTACATCATTGGCTGGTAATCAGGCGATGTCTTTCCATGTTTGACTCCAGAACATTTTTTCACGTGGATCGACTTGTACTCCAAGTGAAGATTGAATGAGTTTTGAAGACCCCGGATCTAGTTTCATCCATCCGGGCTACGATATATTTAGGAATATAAAGACGTAAAATGTACATCATTGTCAAATAAATGATCATCCAAATCAAAGGATGATGAGTCTGAATCATTAGTCTGCTACACAGACGATTGTCTGTCCTATGTACATGAAGATGAATTTATAAAGCTGAGCATGGGAATGCCCGCCTCACCTAGATCATGAAAAATATTGTGAAGATAATGTATTGTATTGTATCTTATTACAAGTTGCCTCCCAGCTCAAAAAAACTTCGGATCCTCATGATAAAGCATTTCACTCGACATCAAAAGATTAATGACCTCATGCTTTAGGGGGCAACAATTATAGACATTTTTGGGCACTGCAACCCCAATCATAAATGCCCATAAACTGAGGGCTCCTAAGTCCGTAAAAGTGTTGCTTCGCTACCTAAGGAACAAGGTCAGTTGATTACATTATCTCCCAGAAGTTCTCCACTAAAAACTACTCATAAATGGTCAAAACTAGACCATACTGAATACCCAATGCAGAGGGTACGATGCATATCACCTTCTCAGTGTAAAGGGTGTGATGCATACTTGATGGCCTCTCTCTAGGGTGCGATGGGCGAGAATGGACAAATGGCAGAGACAGTTTGTGAGGTGGAAGATCATAGAATCTTCCAGAAGCTTCCCCTTTGACGCTTGCCTCTATGTTTTCGACCAGGGATGAGTAAGAGATCATCAGTCTCCAAGTGGAATCAAGAACTATCAGAGAGAGGAGACTAATCAAGACCCCAAAAGATGACTCACCCCCCTACAATCATCTATATATGAATCCCTCATCATAGAGATCCACGGGTTGGAATCTTGTATCTTGTAGAGAAGTGTTGTTGGTTTTCTGGTGAAACTTAATAGTGTTGGGTGATCTAAGCTTTACTTGAGGTGAAGAAGGGCTTTCTTGCTGGAGGATGAGCTGGGTCAGAACAATTGGTTGTAATCCTCTTGCTATTCTTGATATTAATAAAGTTATTCAAGTTTTCCTCCACATTCTTGGATGTTTGATTGTATATGCATTTGTGTAGTTAATAAATATCTGGTCCTGTGTTATTTATGAATATAGATCTTTTTTCTTCCATAGTATTATGCTGCTTTGATTCCACTGGTGCTCTTTGAAGGTGGGTAGACGAAGAAGAAGTGGCAAAGATCTATTAGTAAGAAAAGGAATCAAGCAAGGAACCAAGCACAAGGCTAAGGTTGGTGTCCTTTGTTCCACTCTTATCTATTTTTCATAAAGGAAAGCGAAAGTAGTCTTTACTTGTTTGTTTCTAAGATAGCTACTAGTCTTAGTGGGAATAGCAGCTCCGAGTGGATAGTATTCCCAGTAACAATAAGTAATGCGGAAGAAGTGATATCCTTGAGACAAGAGTTTTAGAAGATGAATAACTCAAAGGAATATGCAATAGTCCCATATTTTATGAATGTATAATAAATAAGAGACCAAATCCAAGAGTTGGGAGAGATAATGTTCGATAAAGAAATTATCACCATAATTCTTAATGCACTTCCAAAGGAATGGGGAAACTTCACATCTATATTTTTTTTAAATAAGGAAGCCACTCCTTTCAGTGAGATTTGGTCACTGTTTAAAATTGAAGAAACCATGTTGAAATTAGAGAACAGTGTGGGACTAGGTGAATAAGTTCAAGAATTTTCTGCCATGGTTAAGAGTAAAGGAATGTTTGGGAAATTTGGTTATCATAAAATGAATAAGAATATGTCAAATGTCCAATGCTATGGTTGTGAAGAATATGGGCACTACAACAGACAATATTTGAATTTCAAGAAAGAAAACAAGAGAAAAGAAAGAAATGAATCTCATATGAATGAAGAAGTGTAAGAATATAATGAGAAGAAATCCAAAGGTATAGATCTTCACTATTAGGTTTTTTCCATCGCATAGAAAGGAGAAGTAGCAGGTGAAATGATATCCAACATGGAAGTCAAAATGAGAAGTATTATGATGAGATGCATCTTAGTTGAAGATGAAATCATACTATAATAATGCCTTTAAAGCAAGATCTCATGACTATCATTACAGAAGCTTGAAAGAATAGTTGAAGTAGGAGTCTATAGAGATGTAACAGTTATCATATAAAGGAAGTAGCTCTTGGAAACCTAATTGAAATCATACATAGTAAATATGATTGAAAGAAAATAATCTAACATAATAGAAGGAACTCGTAATAGGTCATCACCATGAGAAAAGAGCATTTACTGAATCAGGATAACCAAGATCCTCCATTGGAATCTTGATTAGAAGGTTCACCTCTACTAGGAAGAAACAACTATCTCATTGGTCATTCCACCTTGTGTGGGATGCATTGTTTGGAAGGATGATGGTATGGTGACGAAGGAGTGCAAAAAGTACAAATGATTGAAGTATTCTCAATCAAGGAAAGGAAGATACTAAAGTAAGTCTAGATGACCAAAAGGAGAAAGAGGTATATATATATTTAATATATTAAGTCATTTCATCATATAGTTGTTGGTAGCATGGGTAAATTCTCTACCTCGTCAATATGATCAAGCATATATTATTTTAAAAAGATGCATGAAGAAATGGTTCAAATATTGATAAGATGAAATCAACATAATATATCCTGATACAGAATATGTGGTAGTTGACAAAGATGAAGGAACTATGTATGGAAATTTCCTAGGAAGTAATATGTGAAGAAAGAAAGAAGAGATCGTGAAAGATGCAACTACACTCACAGGAAGTAAACATATGACGACTAGAAGAATTAATCATGACATATCGATAAAGAATAAGATCGTGATAATGTCTATAAAGAAAAGATAGCCTTGACATATGAAGTCTTGGAGATATGTTTATGAATGTGTAAGATGTTGTAAGAAAGCAAGATGTCATGATGAAAGGTCATCAAAAAAGGTAAATTTTATTTGATTTTGATTTTTTATTTTTGAAAAACATCTGGATGGGTTGATATAGGGCTATTGAATAAAGGAATTGTACATGTCACCTACAACTAGCACTCATGTGGTTGGATGAAGTATCCTGGGGGAAAAATGACTTGAAAGAGGTAGTTGTATGAAGAAAATCTATGTGTGAATTAGAACATCACTTTTTCATTAGAAAAAAAAAAGATGAGATGACCAACATGGTTGGTGAAGGAAAGTGATGGATGGTTGATGAACTAAGAATAAGTCCTAAAGGATGAAGGCTCTATAATTTTGAATATGAACTTTATGACATCGAAAGAAGGAGCCTCACAAGTAGTAGATAGTCCCATGATCTCCACCTAGAGTCGAACGTTATTGGAAGAAATTCCATGGTTAATATGGAGCTTGGTAAATTCCTTTGAGAAGCAGTAGATTAGGTACATTACTTTTATAGTAATGGGTACAATCCTTCATAGGAATGAATATATATTCCCTCGTTGAGAGGGAGAGATAAAAACATCATTCTTATCTTCAATTTGGAAGAAAGAATGGAGGCTTTGGTAAGAATATGACATTTGATAGTCTTGGAGGATGTGGTAGGGCATCGAATATAAGAGTAGTCATGGAGGATCGATATTATTTTAGGATTTGGAATCTAAGACAAGAATAGTCCTATGAGGACATACCTTGTGAACACTTGGGTGGGATATGTTCCTTAAGAGACAACGATGATGGTGTTTATAAGTCATTGGTCTCACCAACGTTGTGTTGTCATCTTGTGGAGAGATAAAACTATTATTCAATAACTTGCTATGTGACAATGTTGGTTCATATGATGCCGAACATGTGGGTTGCAAAGCTGACTCTTCTTATGGGAATTCTTCCAATTGAGACTGTCCAAGTACCTTGTGTGGATTATGAATACCTCCCTAGTTAAGAGTGAGTTTTGAAATATGTAACTAGGTTTGGTCTTCATAATGACATATGTAATCATTATCTTATGTATTTATTGAAAAGAAAGAAATACATTTATTATTATTCTTGAGGCATACGTTTCATGCTCAAGGGAGATTTATTTTTAGTTCAAGCACCCACTGAGTTCTTCTAGGCTTGTCATAAATTCAATTGAGTCATTGTCATGTATTGAAAACCCATTTGGGCATGTTACATATTTCAAAGACAATTTATTTGAGCCAAACGACCCTCCAAGACCTCGTCATGGCAAAAAGATCAAGATGGCCTACATGGTGGGACAAGTCTACCTAAAGTTAGAAATTTTTACCCCTAAAATGCCTATTTGTAAGAAGGACTCGATCTCATTCAGAAATTCACTCAAGAAAGTTTGATCTCCTTAAAGAAGAAGAAGAGCATGATTGAAGTTTGATCTCTCTCTCTCTTTCTCTTTTGTTAGGGTTTCTATAGTTACTGGACAAGATGAAATTATGAAGTTGCATCCAAGTTGTGAAACTTCATAGTTGTGAAGCTACATTGAAGTTGTGAAGTTTCATCGAAGTTGTGAAGCTGTAACTAGGTTGAAGCTATGAAAGGTTGAAACTGTGAATCTATTGGAGATATTGAAGTTGCAGTAGAATCTAATGGTCAAACTTCATTATAGGAAATTTTAGACTAAAGTGGCCTCCTAAGGAAAAATAATAAAATTATGGTTAAAATAATAAAAGAAGATTTATGGATTTTGGAGGGAAAATAGTAAAACTACTTTCTTTTAATTGTACTTTTGGCTTATCTCCTTATAGGTTTGCTCAAATTTCAAGTGTAAACACTTGTTGGATGCGAAATTAAATTCCAAATCCAACAAATACCCATTATACATACTTTTGAGAAGACCCACATTGAAAAAATTAAATATACATTAAAAATTGAAGATACGATTGAAATTTGAGTAAACCTATAAGCAGATACAACAAAGATACAATCAAAAAGTAGTTTTTAATTTTTTTCCCTGCAAAATATTTACATGTACTTCTTTTAAATCTAAAGGATTTTATTCATTTCCATATTATGCAATGGAAATTACATGAAAAATTAATGGGCACATTTAGCTTGAAATTTCCTCTAATGGCGGAAGAATTTATTGGGCAGAAAAATTTGTTGGAGGTCAAAATTGTAGTAGTTGCTAAAGAACTGGTAGAAGGAAAAATTGTTAAGGGAATTGGTCATGGAGATTCTTGGTCAAGGGTCACAGGTGTTGGAATTTTTCAATTGAATATTCTATAAGAATAGAAGAATCCTTGTGGGTTTTCCTCTCAAATGGAGAGGTTTTGGCCCTAGCTAGTCGCTTATATATTGTGTACTTTTGTTTCGCTGTTCTTTATGGTTTGGTATTTGTTTAATGGAAAGCACAAAATAATAATTAATGTGAACAAGCATCTAATCAAGATGATAAAAAATATATCCCAAAAAATTATCAAAGTAAGACAAATCACATAATCTAGTTGCCCCTAGATTTCTAAACAATAGTAAGGTAAACAAATCCAAACTCCAAGTCTATTGAATGCAACTCAAGTCAATAAATATGAATGGGGATGAGGATATATAAAATAAATTCCTTCATGTGAATGAAATAGTGAATACCATGAGAGGTTTTGATGAAATTGTGAATGATTACTCATTATTTGAAAACGTGTTAAGGTGTCTTCCGTTCGAATTCCATACCAAAATTTCAGTTTGAGGAGATGCAAGACCTTGAAAAAATAATGATGGAACAACTACTTGAACATTAACTATCTATGGAATAGGAACCACAAAATGTAGATTTCCATCAAAGGAAGTAGCCTTTGAAGAATATATGAACATAAATATGGTGAAGAATTCTCAAGCTATGGATTGGATGACATAGAAGCTAAGTTTTTTAGAAGACTAAAGAGAGGGTCTAAAAAATACAGAGGTAAGTTTCCTTTCAAATGATTTAACTGTTAAAAAATAAGTCACTATGTTTAAACTCCCATACAAAAACGATGATAATGAAAATCATAACAAGGAACTGAATAATAATAGGAGATTCAAGAAAGAGAAAAGAGTATATACCAAACTTGAGGACACTAGCTCATAGGTGGATGATGATGAATAACCTTCTGACGAAAAATGAATGGCTTCATGCTCATGGATATATATGTAATAGTCCCTCTCACCCCCTTAAATTCTCTCAGGATGCAAGAGGTGCCAAACTTGGTCCCCAAAGATTATTATGAAGACAAGGTTATATGTTTTTTTTTACAGGTGTATGGAATTAACTTATGATATCATTGTTGTATTTTGTTCACCGAGAGATTCCTAACAATACTATTATTTCCTTAATCTATCACTTGGTTCAAAAGCTATAGTTTCTTTAAGTTTGATCCATTAGAAGGGGTTATGTTATCATACTAGCCACATGGTTCCCATGTGGCCCCCTAGTAGTCTAACATGTCAACTTGGTGTGTACTGATACTAGTCCCACATTATTTTTCTAAGGCTATCACTACCTATGATGTTTGGCGTCAAACAATGAGAGGGTGGCGGTGGGTGGTGAGTGGTAAGGCAGCCTCAAGGTTCTACCTTGCAACTTTAATCCACAAAAATAGCCCCCATTGACATACACACCTATGATGTATCATGTAGAATAATTTTGTGGCATTCAATAAGGGAGGATGGTAAAGAAGGTTTTTCCCTTAGGGTTATTGCTAGTCCCATTCCCACCATTATATAATAGTTAAATGGTGCATGGTCATGATATCAGGCATGAATTTCTATGGAACATAACTAGTATGGCGTATGGCTTTTAATGGAAGTTTATTCATAATGAAGATGCCAGTTTTTAAAGAGATAGGGAGCGAAGACCCCGAACAATTCTGGTTCGTTGCAAGATATGTATGGATGACATAGAAGATTATGCATGATAACATCAAGGAGGCATCGCTGGTTACAACCTTACAAGTTCAAGCATTGACATGGTACATCAAGTACTACACTGACAACCCCATTGCAGTGCTGGAGGAAACCCAAAATGCTTTGAGCAAGGAGTTTAGATAGCCTAAGTTGGAGTTACAGTCGGTGACTGCGTTTAAAGAAATTTGAACAAGGATAGATTAATCACCCTGGTATTTTGATCAAAGGTTGAAATGGATAATCAGGTAGGCCAATATGGTGATTATATATTCCCAGCATCGAGACTGGTATATCGTGTAACTCTTTCCACACTTAATATTGTTGTTGTCACAACAAAATATAAAAACACAAGCAGAAGCCTTAGAAATCGCGATGAGGCTGGAAGCCTCACCCCTACACGATACAAACCTTACAGTGCAATAGATTCACTCACGGCTAGAAAACCTGCACCTGGAGTTGCAGATTCTGAACAAAGGAAAGGAAGCCTAATTGGAGGTGCACACTGAAGTCTGTTGCTTGGAATACAAGGGCTAATGGATAAAGACCATTACCCGGTTTATTAGAACTATCTTATTAAGGGAGGGCCTTCCCCTGAAAATGAAGAATACCATTGGGCCAAGCATGGGAGCTACGCCATGGTGTGTTATCTATCAGGTTACAGGACAACATGCGACTGATAATTTCCATTTACTACAAAAGTTTGTATAGAGCCCCCAACAGTTGTTTTGCAATTTTTGTAAATTTGTAGGTCATGACGAATGCCATTGTAGGAGTTATGACTTAATGATGGATAGAAACCCTACCTATCAAATTCAAGAAGAAAAGAATCCTTAGGATTAGGCCACAGGAGTAGCACAATGAGGATTCCATGGTTGAGGACAAGGAAGAGGGGGTGGAAATGGCAAAGGACAGGGGTAGATAATTTTCTATAATTGTGATGAAGCAGGAGAGTTCACGTGATATTTCCCAAACACCACACATATGTCATGTTAGTATTGTAGACAGTTTGAACATGTGATAAAGGAATATCTGATCCTTATAGAAAAAATGCAAGAAAACAAGATGCAGCCCCAACAACCTATGCAGAACATCCAAATGACGAGAGCAGAGCCCCGCGAATTAGAAAATAACATAAATATAGTAACAAGAAGTGGGATGTGCACTATTGGACATAAGGGGAAGCAACCTGAGAATGATGTCTATGTTTGCAAGGCTACCTAGAAAGAACTAGACTTTGATCTTAATTGAGCTAAGGAGACCTTCATGGAAGAAAAGAAGAACTTTGTTGAGGCCTCCACCTCAAGAAGCTAGGAGAAAATGGCGGAAAACAGTACGACACAAGAGGTAGATCTGTTGATATGAACTACTTTTCTAAAGACATGTATGAAGTTGTTGTGCGATAATAAAGAAATAGAAGAGCTACAAGAGTTAAGTGAAAAGTGCACGAATAAATACAAGACGCTTTCTAAACAATGCACTGTGAGAAAAATTGGTAAGCATAAGAAGCGGACAGGGTGTGAGATGAGGCTGAATGCACAGATATGTGAATATGAAATCGACCAAGTCATCATGGATTTGGGTTTGATGCGAATTTAATGCCCAAGAAGACATGGGAAAGGATGCAGAGACCTGTGTTGTAGTGGTATCCTATTTAGCTACGCAGAAACCAAAAGAAGCATCATAGGAAGCGGTGTGGGCATTGGCCAAGTAGAGAAAGAAAGAAGATGTTGCTAAGGTAGCTACTGAAAAAGAGCGCATTGAGAAAGAGTGCAATGAGAAAGAGCATGCTAAGATAGAGTGCATTGACACCATGGAGGTTGAAGCATTAATTTTCCAACATACTTAGGACCAGGAGTTGTCTGAGCAGGGTAGAGATAGAGGGGAGGAGCATAGTAATCTCTTCACATTGAAGAAGCATAATAAGGAGATAACTGCGAGGCTAAGGAAGAAGCACAAATCAGAGAAGCAAGTATACATTGACCCAATGGTCCTGACAGAAGGGGACCTTAAAAAAATTAGGGACAAATTCAGAGACACCACAAGGAAGCTATGGAAAAAATTTAAGCAAAAATACATGCAAACTCTATGGAGCATCTAGAAGGACCTGCGCGAGCTGTAGATCTAAATAGGTAGGATTCAAGTGCACGTATGGCATGTGAGCTAGGTGCAAGCAATCCTAGCACAAGGGAGCAACCACATATTGGAGATGGAAAGGAATCTGGACCTCAAAGTCATCTCCATATCAGAGGGATTAGTCTGTGTGGAAATAGAGGAAGACCCCTCTCTACTGGGCAAAATCGAAGACATAGGGGTAAACTTAGCCACGTTGCCACTTCAGACCCTCCATGCACTTCATCAGGGGCTCTCTAACAAACTTTGAAGTAGAGAACAATGAACAATTGTAGTAATCAACGAAGTTAATTTAAAAAATGAACAAATATTTGTTGAGAAGGCTCAAATCGTAAAAGAAAAGGAAGAGCTAGATTCACAAAGTCAGACCTTGGAAGCAGTAATTACACAGGCATGTAATTCTATCATAGAATTACATATTCTGGAAGACACTGCAGTTACAACGAAGATCGGAAAATTGGCTACTGTTGTCCAAGAATCAGAATATGAGATAGGTAGAGTCAAATTTGAATTCCAGACGAAGATATCAGAATTATAGTTGAAGCTACATCCAAATAATCTACCAAAGGTCGGAGAGTAGCATGGCACAACTATCAAGGAGCACATGACTACTTTGGAGAATGCAGTCAAAGGCTACAAATTCCTTTTTAACAATGCCATGGAGTTATGGGCAGGAGGACCAAACTTGCAAAAGTTAAGTACATGAATCAGGGATTCCTAAGAGAAATATGATTAGATCAGGGTGAATACACACACATTGGCACCAGTCTAGTGCTTCGTATGCCTATAGGAAGGGAAGCTACTATAGGAACAAGTAGAGGAATTGCAGAAAAATTAATTGACTGGGAGAAAGTTGTGAATCTACCTCATCTAGGTCTAATAAGCTTGATCATGTCCCTTCGTGAAGACCTGGAGGTTAGTTGAATATAGTTGCAGTAGTACACCTTAGGAAGGTATAGATCTGTGTGAAGGAAGATATAAGCTGCAATGGATTAGGAATACACATCACACGGTTTGTGGATGTAGAAACTTGGTTCTAGCATCCCCCAATACTTTTTTGGGTCAGGCTGCAGCCTACGCTATATGAGTTGTTTTTGAAAAGGCCAGCAATTAGGGTTTTATTGGTTGTCGTGAATAATGTTGAACTTGGGTCAGGCCCCCTTACGCCAATTGTTCCATTGTGGTGTGGTCCCACCAATGCCCACTTAACATTTCTGTGCCAACATTAGCATGCGTTTAAAACTTTGTCACCCAATAGTGATAGAAACATATTTTTCATAATAGAAAATAGAAATCATAGGATAAAGTTTGCAAAGGGGAGGACAAAGACATCATCCATGCCCAATAGATTATGTTTTTAATTCATATACCCACCTTTGGGAGCTTTTCCTAAAGCCTAATTCCCTAATATTTGAATTTAAAAAAGGTAAAAAAAACATAAATATCTAGAGCTATGTGTTGTTGGTGCACTAAGATGTCCTTTTATAAACAATCTCAATTCCTACATTAATTTTCAACCCAAGGAAAGTCTTCTTGTTTCAAGCGTGTGAACACTATATATGAAGAGAAATCAAAGGTTAAATAATATAAATCGTAGAAATTGCTAATGACTATCTTCTTCAAACTCAATCCAATGAATTCTGAAAGAAATTCATAACCCACTCTGCAGTCCTACTTAACCTATGATAGAAGTAAACAAATCTAAATACAACTTGTAGAGAATCACACTTGGTAGTTTTAACTAAAACTGAAGCTAACTTTCTCACTCATGAAAGAGAAATGTAATAATTAGCAATAATGGTATTTGAACAACTAATCCTAAGTAAACAACAAATTTTAATTAAGCGGCAATTCTGAATTGAACAATAATTCCGAATTGAACAACAATGCTTAATTGAACAATAATCCTAGATTGAACAACAATTCTGAATTGAATAGTAATTCTGAATTGCACAACAATTCAGAATCGAACAACAAATTTAAATTGAACAACAATTTAGAATCAAACAACAATTCTGAATTGAACAACAAACAATACAGGAATATCAAATGTTATCTAATAGAAAATGACTGTAGAAATATAAAGCGATTAATTCTATCTCTAAAGCAACATTAATTGAAAGGAAGATCTGAGCTAGAATGTTAGGTCCCTATACTACTAGTGTAACCCCTTATTGTTATTAGTACACCCCCCTTATTATATTGTTGTGCCCCTGTAGTCCCCATATTGTTATTATTGTTCCCCATAGAAGCCCACTATTGTTATTATTTTACCCTTACATTATTATTGTTATCTCGGCTCTGATTATATTATGACCCCTTAGACTCCTATATATAGAAAGGAGGTCTTGTCATTTGTATCATCCAAGAATTATTCATTTTTGTAATGTAAAGGAGGTTGCCCCCTTGAAGAGGCTAGATTATAAGGCATTGATCTATCTTTTCTCTCTTTTTGTGAGCTAGTTTCATAAAATTTGGTATTAGAGCTTTGGATTCTAGGGTTTTGCTACTCCAAACAAGTCATCGTGGTATTTTTGCTATAAGATTTTTTCTGTGATGTTTCAGAAGCTACAAAAAAACCATTTGAGAGGAAATCTTGTTAAACCATGCGTCCAAAATTTAGAGCTTGTCTCACTATATATTCGGACATATGTTTTTAGGAAGTTAGGGTTTTTGCAAGCTACACAATTTCATCTAAAATAGGTCATCGTGGTATTTTCTCTATAAAATTTTTGCTACGAATTTTCTGAAGCTAAGGAAAAAACCCATTTGATAAGAAATTGTTTTGAATCTTGGGTCCAAATTTTAGATCTTATCTCGCTACATTTTCAGATATATGATCTAAGGAAGTTAGGGTTTTTGTAGACTCCCCAATTACATCCTAAACAGGTGACCTTGGGCAAATCGTCATAACTTTCTCTCTGAGCAACAAATTGAAATTTCGTAAGAAGTTACAAAAAGAGGACAGATGTAGTTTTTTGTGCATAGTTTTCAGATCCGAAGGTCGAAATAGTGACACGTGGCACGTCATACAAGTTCTCTCTACTAAAACATTATCTAATTAGGTCATCTTAGGAGATTGGGCATAATCTTCCTTGGAGGATCAAATTCTGATCAGACTTGTAGGGTTAGAAAGAGGACTCAGAGGGCTACTATAGGAGACAATTTTAGAACTTTGAGATCTGAAAGTACAGAGTTATAATCATTTCAAGATCGAGCTCCTGAAATGAAGAAGAGGTGATATGAGGAAGTTTCATAGAAAGGATCCAGTAAATTGGATATTACAAATGGAGCAATATTTTGATCTACATGGTGTACCACTATTACAAAAGGTATGTATTTCATCTTCATATTTAGAGCTAGATCAATTTTTATGGTATAAAGGGCTTTGTTCTCGTAAACTACTTGTCACATGGTCAATTTTCATGGAGGAAATGATAGCACATTATAAGGATAAAAAGAGAAACACCTTCTTTAAAGAAACACCACAACAATTGGAAGAAAAAAGAGAAAGAGGGCTTTGTTACAAAGTGGAAAGCAAAATTATGGCAACAAGGAAGTCTATCCCTCACAACTATAACTATGGAAGTGTTCTTTCTCCTAGCCTTCCACAACCTACAAGGGTTACACCACAACAATTGGAACAAAAAAGAGAAAAGGGGCTTTGTTACAATTGTGATAACAAATAAATTAAAGGTCATAAGTGTGTTGAGAAGAAATTATTTTACATTGATTGTGGAGAGGAGGAAGAAAAGGATCAAGAAATGTCAAAAAAGAGTAAATACACCAAGAACCAACTCGAAAGAAAGAAGAAATGAATCTGACCATATCTTGTAAAGCACTAGAAAGAATTACCACTCCTAAAACTCTTAATATAGAAGGACATATTAAGAAGAAAAAGATTCAAGAAGTGAAAGATCACATCGAGAAAGAAGAAATGAATCTGACCATATCTTGTAATGTGTTGGATAGAATTACCACTCCTCAAACTATCAATATAGAAGGACATATCAAGAAGAAAAATGTTCAAGAATTGAAAGATCGCATCGAGTTCCAAGAAATCAATCCAACCATATCTTGTAATGCATTGGAAGAAATTACCACTTCTCAAACTATCAAGATAGAAGGATGTATCAAGAAGAAAAATGTAAGAGTGTTGACTAATTCGGGCAGTACCCATAATTGTATTGATTGTAAGATAGCCAAGGAATTGAATTGCTTCCTATATCTAGCGCCATAGTGTCAAGTGATGGTTGCAAGTGGAGGAAACATAAATTTCTTTGGAAAGTGCCATAATATCAAGCTATCCATGGAAGAATATGTATTGAATAGCCCAATTCATTCCATTCTAATTGGTGGTTCTGATGTTTTACTAGGAGTCCAATGGCTACAATATTTGGGTACGATAGCTGTTAAGTTTCAAGAAAATTTCCTGATTTTTTTTTTTGAAGGAAAGGAAGTTCAATTAAGGGGTATTGAAGGAAAACCTAGAAAGATAATCAACTCTAACAGCATGACAAAGCTTCTAAATAAATAATAATGGGGTGTAATTGCGCAATTATATTCACTAGAGGATACCACATCGAAATCATGTATTTCTCAAGATCTCCAAAACGTTTTAGACAATCATTCCAAGGTATTTGAGGCTCCTAAATGTCTCCCAGCTATTCATGATCATGATCATTCTATTTATTTGATTCCATGAAGTATTCCTCCAAAAATTAGGCCTTACATATATCCATATGCGTAAAGGAGTGGGAACTCATTCAAAAGTTGTAGAAGGTCCCAGTTCAAACGGTATTGCAAGAACTTGACAAGGAAGGAGAAATCATATTGGAACCTAAAGAAGTCACAAAACTGAGAAATCGAAAGCTACGAAATAAATCAATTTCATAGTATCTCATCAAGTGGAAGAACTTACCCGCTAAATATTCCACATGGGAGGACAAGAATTTATACATAAGCACCAAGAACTACTCAAGCATTAAGGACAACACTTTTTGAAGGAGAGGGGCATGTTAGGTCCCTATACTACTAGTGTAACCCCTTATTTTTATTAGTACAACCCCCTTATTATATTGTTGTGCCCATATTGTTATTATTATTCCCTTAGATTATTATTATTATGTTGGCTCTGATTATATTATGACCGATTAGACTACAATATATAGAAAGGAGGTCTTGTCATTTGTATCATCCAATAATTGTTCATTTACGTAATGTAAAGGAGGTTGCCCCCTCGAAGAGGTTTAATTCTAAGTCGTTAATCTATATTTTCTATCTTTTTGTGAGCTAGTTTCCTAACATAGAACTATCATAACCAATTCAATCAAAAGTATTACTCGCATATAACACATAGATCAATCTGAATTTGAAATGAACAGCAAATGCAAACCGAATTGTCAATCCTTACAATAATTAGAAGTAATATTTTCCTATCATTAGCAAGCAATAAAGAATGAAATAGAAAAGGTAGTGACACAAGTGAAGCAGTAGATCTTCTCATGACCAGGCCCAAAGTCGCCAAAAGTCTCCACTAAGAGGTACTCAGAATATAAAGAAAAATTAAATGCAACCTTTCTTCATTAATGTAAGTCACCAAATTACAACATTAAAAATAACAATATTATATGTCAAAAAGAATCATTACAAACAATGTAATTCTAAACTCTCATGCAGTTTTTCCTTTCGACATTACATATTTCATTTAAAAAGTAAATAGATAAAATTGATCCCCTGAGCATTTCTCTATACTTGATCTAATTCTGTCATAAAATAGCCATTGGTTTTCCCGGTCTTTTGTTGTCTTGCCTTTCCTCTGACGCTGTCACTTTCCATTATGAGATATTGTTGTTCCGTTGATTGGGTAACCATTGGTCAGTTCATGATTTCTACACATAAAGATAGTAAAAAACATTTTTTCCTACTTAAATTGGTCTAATTTTATACTAATTACTTTTACTCAACTTTAGCTATTATTTCCTCTACTTTTATTCATAAACATAGAAAATCATGTGACGATGAGTGCGAAAAGGGATTACCAAGGAGAATTCATACCTTTTTCTTGACCCAACATACTCCCCACCTTACCTTGTTGCATGTCCTTATGCAATTAAATAGTTGAGGTGTAGCTGAGTTAGGGAATAGGTAGGATATACCTCCCCCTTATAATTTATGAAGCCATTTTTCTTCTTTAGTATAGCGAATGCCTGGGTAACGTCTTGATCCTTAAAGGTGTATTCACAGCGATACTTCTTTGGAGGATACCATATGATTGAAGTCCTATACCAACATCCTATCCATTCAGGCCCCATGGTTGATACCATGTTGTCGTACTTGTGGAAACAAGAGAAGGCAGCTTTAAAGTTCTGGTATCCAAAAGGTTCTCAATTTCTAATAGTCATGTTGGAGACTTCCCACCTTTGTCTAGTTCCAGACAAGGCTTCCTCCTTAATATCTTGGAAGTGCTACTTTCCAGCTTGTATAATATCCATGTGAAATGGCTCTAGTTGGGCCACAACACCATCTCGCTTCATGAATTACTTCATGAATTGTAGGGGTTTGGTTGGTTCCCCTCTCACCCATAAGTTGATTCCTTCTTCACACTTCCTAAAAGTATTGTGAGCCTTGGCCCACTTGAGTTGATTAGTAGCAAAAGAGGGAAATGCTTGGAGTTGTACACCGCCTATAAATGGATGAGTGTTGTTATCTCTGTCATCTTCTAGAAAGAAATTGTGCATTTAAAATTCACAGAAGAGGCGTTGTACCTACTCATCCTATTCTCTTAAGCACTTGACAAAGTTTGGGATAGTTTTGATTTCCATAAACTTCCTAGCCTTAACATCTTTGAATTTCAGCAGGAGGTATCTCTCCAGGAGGAATAAGGCATAATTTGCAGCAGCGGCTCTGCATGACAGGGTCTCTTAATAAAGACAGAAAACATTTTCCAACTTCTCTTTAGCCTTTTTTAATTTGTCTCATGCTTTCTCAACCTCTCATCCTCGAACTAAGAAAGCGTCTCATCCTCGGACTAAGAAAACGTCTCATCCTCAGTCACTATGAGTGCCTCAAACTTTTTCTTTAACTCTTGATGTATTCGTAGGGGCACTACATCCTCCTTGTGTTGGGCTAATTCCTGTTGAACCTTCAATATTTCATTCTATAGTCTCCTAATAAATTCCTCCCTTACTAGGGGAATATAGGAAAGTTTCTCCTCTATTTTGGCATCATTATCTTGTGTCTTTATCGGCTCATTTTGGACAGTAGCCTTGGTTTCTTCTTGAGTTATGCAATAATCAATTCGGATTATTCCTTCACCATCAGTCTGAACAACAATGTTCACATTAGGGTAGTCCATTTGGGTCTCCTACGTAAAAACACAGGGGTCATTGGTATGCATTTCAGTGTCCTCTATAGGATATGGATCTGTCTAAGTTTCCTTTGGATAGACCAAAAGATCCTCAATTTGGGTTTGAGCATCCTTTCTAGAACAATGTTCTATCTATCTACCTGTAGTCTCTTTTTCTACTTTCAAATTCATAGATCTAATGACTTCTTTTAACCACTTCCTTAGCTGCCCAATTATTCGCTTATGTTTTCTATATTTATTTAACTTTTTTCTGAGTCTATCCTTGTAGGACTTCTTTATTACAGGACTTCCAACCAGTGGTGGTGTAGATACATTTTCGTCAGGTTCCTCCTTAGGTGGCATTATGTCAACATCAGGGAGGGTTTCAATTGGAACTATATCTCTTGATGGTGCTTTACCTTCTAATTCCTTTTCATCATGAATTTTTCTCTCATGAGACTCCAATGCAATGGTGTCCCCTGAGAAGTTATCATTCTCCGGGTTTTCTTCTGGGTAACCCTCATCCTTAGGGGACTTAGGAAAATATAGTATTGCCTGGATGATTTTCATCTCCTAGGGTCTCATCTAAAGGATTTTGTTTAGCTAGGGGGTCCAGTCGACCTATATCTACTGTTTGGTTTTCTTCTCTGGTAGCTTCCTCTTCATGCATCTCGGCTTCAAGGGGTTTTTCCACAGAAGGGACTGCTTCCCCCTGTTCTTCCAAGTAATCTGTAAATGGCAGGGTTTGATCACAACCAGAGCTATCAATAGAGGTAGACTCATTGGGTGTTCAATTCTCTCCTTCAAAATTCTCTAATTTTTCTTTTCCCTCACCAAACATTCCCATGTTTCCCAATACCCTCGCCACATGTTCTTTGTAGTCACGCAAAGGGGTATTCTACGAACTTTGAGGTGGTGTGAGTGATGCATCGGCCTCATTCATCTAAATTGGGGTATTCCACTAGGAGTTTAGTCATGCAGAGCATCTACATCTTGCTAGGTTCAAAGATAGAGGAATTTTCCCTCTTCTGCATCCTTCTCGGACCTAGGGTTCTAGGCCCTTGCTATTCTGCTACTGGGTTTTCTAGAGGTGGGGCCAAAAAAGGATTTACAATATTGTCCCAGGTTAAATACTCCTAGGCCAGTCCATGTATGATAGCAAATTTAATCATTCCATGATGACTGATGATAGTGCATGGGTCGTTAGCTCTCCTAACTCGTAGAAAAACATCATGCAATAGAGAATTCAAATAAAATGACAAATTAACTAAAATTTTCTATTTTAGGATGGCTAACAATTTGAGTTGATGGGGCTTTACCACTTCCTGGTGACCATCGCATGTGATATATCATTGAAAGATGACGGCCACTCCTACCAAGGTTTTCTTAATGTTGAAGGGTGAATCCCTTTCCCTGTTCGAGTTGATTGCTCATCCGTGTTCTAGAACACTGGAACTGCATTGTGCAAAAGGACATACCTTTCTGCCCATTTGGTTCCCTTAGATGGAAGTCCAGTGACTTCAGCTATGACCACTCTAGAGACTATTATATCCCTGTCTTTTACTGTGGTGCTACCATTCTGCAAGTTCTACAAGAATTCGGGTGTCATTTCTTCGTGAAATCCCTACCTTTATTCAGATATTGTAGTCATCCCGCGTGCTTGAGAATTTCCCAAGCCTAGTCTGATACCTTGAGTACTGAGGGCTCATTTCTGATAGCTTGACCTCCAATGGCTACTATGCTCGTGTGATTGGTTCTCCTGTATGGGCTTCTCATGTTCTTAAACAAATTAGAAATGCAACAAAGATTGTTAAAGAAATTAACAGGAAAAATGATGTTGATTTGGGAATTAACAACATATAGAGTCAAGTCATTTATCTCATCAACCTTTTTTTAGGTAGGCCCATAATTAACTTTCATGCCATCCATAATGTTCGTCATTGTTTCTCCAATCAGAAATACCTTGCTAATTATTACACATATCAAATCATCATGTAGCCTCTAACAAAAAATCTATTTAATAATTAACATTCAATTATCCATAACTATTTCACATGTTGTTCACATGTAGACCATCCCCCCTCTAATGGGAAAAAGGACGTCCACATCGACCGAGCATGTGAAAAGAAAGTGCAGGAATTGGGGATGCCTCAATGTAGACATTCAATCTAGAAGAGTGGTACAATTTATGACAAATCAATTAAAGAAAGACACGTATCAATGGTAAAAATGTCTGAAAAAGATAACAACAGATATGTACATTATTATGTGAAAAGATGTTCACCGCAAGCAGTATTAGTGATGGACGCATAATTGGCAGTAAGAAGTAATGAATATCATAGATTGATTGGACAAATATATAATATAATGAATATGTGACATAACTTACCAGGCATATTAGCTTGTAAGAGTGATGTTCAAATGGGAAACCAACTTAGAAATGAATCCATAGGTGGCAATAGAATAGAGAGCATTTGGTAGTGTAAGATAATACTCCAATACCATAAGCAGAGCCACTACTACCTATAGGTGTTCATAGCCTCGACAGGGTTGCTTTTTAACCCCAAAAATGAACTAGAGTGCTCCCTTTAATATGTAGTTGTTTCTTCTTTTTCTGCCATAAAGAGACCACTATGCTAGTATGGTGACCACATGATCATATTGCCATTCACCAAGATATAACAAAATGATCAAGCTAGCTCGTAATGAGACCCCCTATCCTTCTAACAATTTGTAATCATCAAGAAGGTCATTATCTTGATTTGGTAGCCAAAAATGGAATGCCAGTTATTACATTTTTATGATCATGGTAAGCTAGCTCATGATGAGACCCCCTATCATCGTTAAGATAGTATTCTATTGCTTTTGCATATTTCTTTAGTTTTATTTTCTCATGTTTTCATGTTTTTATAAAAAGAGGGAGGCTCATTTTCTCCTTAAGAGTCAGGGATGGTGTAAGAATTAAAAAAAAATTCCATTTGAAAGTGTGGTAAATAAGCCATCATATTTTGAAATAATGAATCATTTTATGATCTGTCCAGAAAATGATGTATAGCCAGCCATTATAGAGATGCACCATATCAACTTTTGGATAAAGATAACCATCTAGAGGTTTCATAAATCATAATAATGTTGATATTGTTGTTGTTATTTATGTTAGCCACAAATCCACTCAAATAATGTTTATTCAAAACATAAAAGAAAGGAAGACGACAATGATTTGCAATGAATCAAATAAAAGAACTCACAATTTGTCCTAAAATAAGCATAAAAGTGTTGTGAAATTGTTTGAACAACAATCGTTCAATCATTTGGATAGAAAAATCGAAAAGAAAGAAAAATCTTTGTTCATTCGTTTGAACGGTAAGTATAAATAAGAAAAAAATGCAAAAGTGATGTTCAATCAATTGAACAACAATCATTCAATCGTATGAATAACAAAAAATGAAAAATAACAAGCGCAAAAGTTTCTCAATCAATTTAACAACAATCGTTCGATCGTTTAAACAACAAAAATTAAAAGACACCAAAAAGTGTTGTTCAATTGATTGAACAACAATCATTCAATCGTTTGAACAATGAAAATTCAAAGACGCAAACAGTATTGTTCAATCGATTGAACAACAATCCTTCAAACATTTGAACAATAAAAATATAAAAACACAAAAGTGTTGTTCAATCGATTGAACAAAAATCATTTAGTCATTTCAACAATGAAAATATAAAAATGCAAAAGTTTTGTTCAATTGATTGAATAATGATCGTTCAATAGTTTGAACAATGAAAATATAAAAATGCAAAAAGTGTTGTTTAATCAATTGAACAACAACCGTTGAATCATTTGAACAATCAGAAAAAAACACAATAAGTGTTGTTCAAGCGATTGAACAACAATCATTCAATCTTTTGAACAATGAAAAAATGCAAAAATTGTTGTTCAATCGATTGAACAACCATTGTTTAATCGTTTTAACAACAAAATCAAAGACGCAAAAATGTTGTTCAATCATTTGAACACCAAAATCAAAACACAAAAATGTGGTTAAATCATTTGAACAACAAAATCAAAACACAAAAATGTTGTTCAATTGTTTGAATACCAAAATCAAAACACAAAAATGTTGTTCAATCACTTGAATGGCAAAATCAAAACACAAAAATGTTGTTAAATCATTTGAACAACAATTTCAAAACACAAAAATTTTGTTCAATCAATTAAACAACAATTTCCACACATAAAAATAAGTGTTCTTCAATCGATTGAACAATAATTGTTTGATCTACTGAACAATGACACACACATAAACATAAGTGTTTTTCACTTGATTGAGCGACAATCATTCAAGTGATTCAATAACACTTTCCAAGCACTAGAAACAGAAAAATTCTCATATTTACATGGTGATACCTAATTAGATTAAATTAATCAAAAAGAATATATACATCATTTACAATTTTTAAAAAAAGCTCAATTTTTTGAAATAAAAGTTGTAGGGCCATCACTCTCTACAACTAAGATTTGGATGGAGGGGTCCTCCCTTACCTACTGGCAGAAAGACTCCATGGTGAGTGGTTTATTGTAGAGACCCACTCGATTCCCATTCACGTTAAAAGAATGGCTAGACCCGTCAATGGTAGTCAAAGTAAGAGTGCCATTGCTATGTACTTCTTGAATCTCATAAGGGTCGAGCCATCTTGTTTGCAACTTGCCCGAGAAGTCTTGGAATCTAGAGTCATAAAGGAGTGCCCAATCCCATTTTTGAAATGTCTTCTTTTTCATGAGGTTTTCATGCCACTTTTCCTTTTGTTGCTGAATAATTGCAGTCTGTTTCAAAGCAAGTACTCACACTTCATCTAGTTCATTTATTTGTCATAGTCACTTGGTTTGGACTTTTGTTAAATGCAACCCACTTCCTGAGTCGTTTCTGGAGTATTTATTTCGAATTCGATCGAAAAAATAGGTTCTTTTTTAAAAACAAGCTCATACGGAGAGTATCCAGTAGTATTCCTCCAAGTCATGCGATAGGACCACAAGGCTTTTGGCAATCTAGTAGTTCAGTCTGGCTGATGTATTGACATTGTTTTGGCCATAATCACTTCAATGACCTTATTGGTGCTTTCGACTTGCCCATTTGCCTGCTAGTGATACCTAGAGGTGATCCTATGTGTAATGTGTTGGCTTCTGAGAGTGGCAGTAATCTTGTGTCACATGAATTTTCCTCCCCCACCTGTTATCACTTCCCACGGTAAACCATACCACATGAATAGCCAAAAGAGGAAGTTAGTCATGGCTTCCTCTATGGCTCTTGGTAAATCTACTGTTTCCACCCATTTCATCACATAATTTGTGGCAACCAGTATGTAGGCTTTTTGATTCTATGGTAGATGGAATGGGCCAACAAAGTCCAATGCCCATTATTTGAAGAGTTCTATGACAAGTTGGGGTTGCAGTGACATTTCATCAGGTTGGCCAAGTCGACCCATCCTTTGGCAGATATCACAAGCTTGGGCATATTTCTTAGCAACTTTAAAAATAGTGGGTTAATATTAAACTATCTGTATTACTTTATGCCCTATCCTTTGATCTATGAAGTGACCTTGACAGGGCTCATCATGGCAAGCTTTCAGGATGTCATAAATTTCATCCTCGTGAATGCATCAACTTATATAGGTGTCAGACCTTGTGTGAAAATGATATCTGCCAATCTAACAGAATTGAGTGTTGCACTAAAAGATATGTTTCCTCTCCCTTGCCGTAAATTCCTGGGAAACTTCCCTACTGCCTGATAGTTTTCCACATCTATGTACCATGGTATCTTGACTGTCATGGAAAACAAATGTTCATCTGGGAATTTGTCACCCATTGCTAGTGGATCATTTACCTTTGGGTTTCGAGACAGAAAATGAGCAACTGGGTTTTCGTTCCCTAGACGACCCTTAATAGTGATGTCAAATTCCTGTAAAAGCAATAGCCAACGAGCCATTCGAACACTCGCCATAGGTTTGTTAGCTAAACACTGAACGGGAGAGCGATCAGTATACAAAAAAACTTGTTAGCCAGTTATGTAATGTCTAAATTTATTTATTGCATAAATAACGACTAAGACTTCTTTTTCTATTACTGTATAATTAAGTTCTGTAGGACTGAGATTTTCGCTAATATAATATATAGCATAAGGCTTCATGTCCTCTTCCTGACTGAGGACATCACATTTAGCTACATTTGATGTGTACATGGATCTGTGAAAAGGCAGCTCCTAGTTTGGTCCATGTAACACTGGTGTCGTCGAGACTAGCTTCTTTAAACCTGTAAACGTTGTGTCACATTTGCCAGACCATTTGAAATCAACATTTCCAGTTAAAGCATATAAAGGTGTAGCAATTTGTGAAAAGTTTTGAATAAACATACGATAATAACCTATGTATCCCAGGAAACTATGTACCTCTGTTTGAGTATAGGGAGTGGAAAGTAAAAGAATTACCTGAATTTTTGTTGGATCTACCTATATCCCTGCTGCAGAGATATAATGGCCCAAGATTACACCTTCGGTCATCAACATGTGACACTTGAAATTGCTTAAGCATAACCTGGTTGCAATGCATCGTTCTAAAACATTTTCTAGTGTTTACAGTGCTTGATCAAAGTCATCCCCGTATGGAGTAAAGAAATCCATATATACCTCAAGCCCTTCATTTATCAAGTCAACAAAAATGCTAAGTATAGCTCTTTGAAACGTGCCTGGGGCATTGCATGGGCCAAATGATAATACTTTGTAAGTAAATGTACCCAAAGGATAGGTGAAGGTTGTTTTACCTTGGTCTTCAGGGGTGACCTGAATCTGATTGTAGCCACTGAAGCCATCTAGGAAGGAAAATAATTTCTTCCCTGCCAACGTATCTAGGACTTCATCGATAAATGGGAGAGGGAAATGATATTTCTATGTTGCCTTGTTTAGTTCCTGGAAATCTACATGTTAGCACCTAAATCCGCCTTAGGCTGAAGGAAGGCAAAATTTAGGGTAACCACAAACCACGCTCAGTCTGGTAGCTAGCCCTACCAGAACAGGAGAGGGATCTCTCCAAGTCACGCTCAGTGAATACTTAAAATGATATGGTCTAAGATGACTTACTGTGAAATATTGATCTTAGGCTAGCAAGTGAATATGGATACAAGAAGCGATTTTTATGAATGACTATGTTTCTGGGATGGTATGGGACCAATGGACAGTAGTGAGCAAAGGATGAAATACGAAGGCACAGATTACTTCGTGACGCAAGACAGGTGGAAAGTCTAGAAATTTTGTTTGAGATAGCGCGGAATGGAGAGATTGCTTAGGAGGGTGAAAAGGGCATGGGCAACATGAATCCTTTCCAACAGAAGAAGAACACTGAACATGAAATTTTCCCACAGGAAGAGCAATAAAGTTGAATTATACCTTATCTAACTTAGAAAATTTCACTGAAAACGAATATGAAATGACATGTGAAACATAACGAAATACATATGAAACATAAGAGAAACATTTTCCAAACTCACAACCACATGAATGTCATGAAGTAGAGCCGCTGCCTTTAATTAATCCTCTGTCAAAATATACAATGAAGAAACAGAGCTTCTTTCCCGGAGTCTCCCAGAACTTACAAGCCAACCAACCCTTTGCAAATAGTTTGCATACAATATATAGAATGTGCCCTGAAGAGATAGAATGCCCAAGGGTTGGGGAGTTACTCGAATCATTACAAAATGGAGGCGGAAAGCCAACCATTAGCTACAGGTGCAGTGTTATAAACATAAAAAATGGCTTGGGTGACTGTTTGCCTTCCTTTGCCACTTGGATAGAAGCCAATCTGGAGAGAAAATACTTTAAATGCTACCTTATGTGCCGAAAAAGTGAAGTGTAGATGAGAGGGCCCACTTGTGAAAAGTTGCAAATCGAAATTTTGCGAAACAGAGGTAAATTGGGCCTTTTTCCCTATATGCGTCGGGCCACTTTGGAGCCTGTTTTGAGGCACTTGCAGGAGTCTAAAATGTGCTCAAGTGTGCTTGTTGGAAAGCTTGTCCTGGTTTCTTTCTAACCCAACTAGAATTTTTGAATTTGGTGCTAATTTTCACCTCCAAATCTTCATTCTCCCAAGACTGCTTCTTGTGTGTCAAAACAGGGGTAGAGAGGCCATTGTTTGGGTGTCTTTGACCTCCTGGGGACTCAAATCATGCCCAAATTTCTTTCCCAAGCACTAGTAGTTGTGATTTTGCATGCTGAATCCAAAAATACAAGCCATTTATCATTTGGAGCTCCCAATCCTACACGTCGCGCCAGTGGCATGGCGCACAGGGAGAGAAAACCTGTTTTGTGACCAAAAAATTACCATGTGACCAAAATTGCCCCAAATTTCTTGAAATTTGGGCTGGAGGTTCTCTAAGAGGCACTATGCTGGGCCACAAAAGCTTCTGTCAGGATTCGAAGCCGATCTTTCTCTTTTGCCTCTTTTGCTTCTTTTGTTCCTTTGCTCAATTTTTCCTTCAAGCTCCTTATCCGGGCCTTTGCACTCATGTTCCATGCCCTGTAATGATAAACCATCCTCCTCATTATGGTTTTGTCTCTGTTGGCCTTCTCCAGAAGTCTCTCCAAGTGGATGTTGATTTGCTCTAGCCAGGACTCACAGTCATTGTTGATCTCTTGCTCCAAGGTAGTAAGATGGATCCTCCTTTGTTGGGCAGCTTGTCGATTCTCATAGATGTTTTGCAGCTCCATGATCTCATGCTGGTCCTCAAGCTACTTGTTCCTCTGCTCCAAATACTTGATGATCCATTTGGCCCTCTCCACATTGAATGATAGGTCTTGGATCTCCGTGTTCTGCTCCTGAATGGTCATCCTAAGTCTGGCATTCTCCACCTCTGCATCATCATCCTGAATGAGGATGAAATTGGCCTCCTGTTCACCTGATGGCCCCTCATCATGCATGGGCTTCTTGCCCTTGTCCTGTACCTGTGTAGTTGAAGCCGGAAGCGAGGCCCCTTCCACTATGGGTGGAGATAACAATCGCTTTGCTGCTGCAAACAAGTGCCTACTCCCTCTCTGATATGTCACCAATACTGGCATAGTCGTGGCATCATGGCGCTCACACTGATGAGAAGGAACACCTATCTCATGCTTTGATGCATGCTCTGATGCCATGATTGCTGTGTGTACTGTACTTAGGCTTCCCTTTGATGATGGTGTGAAGCTGGGTGCTTTTGTGATATCTACCACCAAAGGGAACAATGAAACAAAAGGGAGTAATGTGATAGGAATAGGGGTTATGAGGAGAATTTTGTTTAGGGATACGTAAGGGGGTTTGGGTATTTGATAGGGTAGGGTTTTGGGGTTTTGACAAGGTAGGGTTTTGTGGTGTTATGTTGACCAAAGAGTGGAGGGATAGGGGATAGGGTTTGGTAATATTTTAGGGTAGTGATAATAGGAAAAATGAGAAAGGGAGGATAGGGAAAAATGATAGGAGAGGGAAAAATCGTAGGAAAATAGAACCTTGGCCTCAATACCTCCATTATGCAACCCTAGCCACCATGGTTTTGATGTTTTTTGAGTGTTTGGTCTTATGAGTTTTGTGGCAATTGAACATAGCCAAGAACCACCATACCATCCACAAAAGTTTATGAAAAAGTCATGACATAGAGCCTACCTATCAATTTGATGGGCTTCACAAGAAATTTGAAGTGATTTGGCATGATTTGGGCCCTTTGTGGGTGTGCGCCGCGCGCCAAACCCAGTGCGCCGCACCCAGGGTGAGCGCCGCGTCCGTTGAAAACTTGAACTGAGGGGTGGCTCTGTGTGTTCCATGCCCTCTGTGTGCACCACACCCCTGTGTATATGTGCCGTGCTCCTGGAAACTGCCTCCAGCTCTCTCCAAACACGCACTTTGCCTCTCAAACACTTTGCAATTTCTCCCTATGCACTTGATTTGCACAATGACCTTGTTTGCTTGTGGAAAATTTGGGGAATGAAGAATTTTTAGTTCTGGAGGAATATTTCAGTCAAATTCAGGCCTTTTAGCCCTGTGCGCCGCGCCTCCTATGTGCGTCGCGCCAGTGTAAATTTACACTGGAAAATTTCTCCCAGTGCGCCGCGCTCCCTCTGCCATGCCATTTTGTAGGAGCCCTTTGGAGGCCGTCTCTATGTCCAAATTGGCTACAGGATAGCTATTTGGAAATTTATTTGAGTTTACTTTCCAACCAAACTGGAATTTTTCAATTTGGCGTTCATTTGACCTGCCAAAAATCAAATCTCCCAAGACCGCTCAAAATGTGCCAAATGAGGCTGCCTCAACGCAGAGTATTGTTGCAGTCCACTTTTGAAGGTGTTAGTCAACTCCCAATTGAGATAATGATAGCTCATTGGAAATATATTTGTGTCTAGGTATCATTTTACTCATCCAGCAAGTTAGTTGGCCAACAAAGCTAGGGGAAAACTTGATTTTCCCAAGGTCACTCCAGAGGTGTATCAATTCTCTCAAGGCGATTATATTTTTGACATTGATCTAAAACCATGACACTTATGTAAAAAGTGAAGGAGGTTTTTCTTCCTTGGTTCCTTGTGGACAAAAACCTCTCTCAGTTTTGCGAAACTCATCTTTTATTGCTCAGAAACATCATTTGAGTGAGACCTATCCCGATGTGTGGGACAAGGGATTTGTCGAAATGAAGCGAGATGAAGGGGATAGGGGGCTTCTAAATTCTTTAGAATATTTTGGGAAGTGCGGAGGGATGTTAGAAAGTAGGAAAAAGTGGAATCTCATAAATTGAGTGAGGGGAAGGGGTCCAAAGAAGGAAAAACACAGGCCTAGCCTAGAAATTTGCCAAGTTGTAGCAAGCAACTAGGGTTTGTGTGAAAATGAGGAATTTTGGGGATTTTAGTGATGGGAAGTGTTTAATAAAGTAAATTATGGATTGGGGAAGGTGAATGAACATCAGGATACAATGTTTTCCGATGATTCGACCATCCTAGAGAAATTAGCTTCAAAACCCTAGGAGAGGGAAATGAACCTTGCTTAGGCGCAACTGAAGCATGAACAAGGTGTAAAATGACCCAGTGGAACTTGACATGATGATGGAAACCCTTTTAATGATGGTACACTCAATTCAATGGTGACATGGAACATCATTTGGACAAATTTGACAAGGGTAAAATCAAACCCTAGACCTAATGCCTAGTGACCAAATTTTTCTTGAAGACTCACTGAAATGACAAAATTTGACCTTGACACCTTAAAATCACTTTGTAAGAGCATGTTTGATCACTGGAGGAAGGCTGCAAAGATTGACACTAACATTGGCTCTAATGGGGCATGGTAGCTCCAGCTTCTTGGAGGTGCCAAGAACTGTAGATCTTTGGGTGAGCAGGCAGTGCCTTCGTCCATTGAGGCTATGGAGTCAAAACACGGAAACTGACAACATGCAGATAGAATCTGACTGAAGACTCAAACTGAAAACCATAATAAAACCAGACATGACTAAATCCTAACTAACAAACTGGAAAGATGCTCATATTTGAGCTTATTCAGCAAACCTACCCTAATTACTCTTTCCACCACCCAGTCAAGTGAGATGGAACAACCAATGCAACTAGGTAAGCATTATGGCTAATATTTGATTTCTTCCCAAATGCTTTCTGATGCACAGGAAAAGGGAAGAATTGAAAGGAAACTCCCATGGAAACTTGGAATCAAGTTCACTGCTGACAAACTTTCAAAGCACGAATTGGCTGGATGACTTCAAGAATACTGAAAAAAGATCTTCATAAGCATCGCCATTGATCTCCATTAACACATTACTACTCTGGTCCAAGTAATTGTCAAAACTGGATATTAAACTTTTGCTCACATCTGCACTGTCTTTCTCTGATGATTGCAACAAGTGGTCAAAAGGAACCTGAATTTCGTGAAGAACCAAAATCTGTTGTTGATTCCAAATAGAACCAAAGCCTCCTTTATCAATCTCCTCATATGACTGCAAACTTTGGTCTGAGCTATGAAATGAACAATCTGTTAAACAAGAAAATGAAGGTTACCCTTGAAACAAATGATTATCAACATTCTCTTTTGTCGCATGGTTAGCTTATGAAGAAGAATTTTTACAGCAAACAAAATCTAACACATGAGCAAAGGATCATCAAAAATTTGAGGAGACTGTTGTGATGTATCTGTTGAAACTATATGACATCCTATTGGCTGTTCATCTTTTTCTTTAGAGATATTACGAAGATTCTGCCTTATAAACTAAAATGCTTCGTAACACGAGGGTACAGAATCCTCTTGCATCATAAAATCATGTATTTCGGCTGCCTCACCTTCATCTGTAATCAGACCTTGAATTGTGTTTGGTGGCTGGAAATCTAGTTCTGTATCCAAAATGATTTAATCAATCATTTTAGGGGAAGATTTCTTATTAACGACCTGCTAAAAATTTTTGCCATCTGTCTCATCCTCAACATTAAAATTGAGAGATTGTTGATTTCCTACAAGCTTTTCATTTGCAGATTTACTATGCAATTTACCCCGCAAAAACTGAAATGATTCAAAACATAAAGGTAATGAATCTTCTTGTATCGTTTGATCATATAAGCCAGCTTCTATATCTTCATGTGCAACGTGACTATTAATGGCATTTGGGGGCTGGAACTCTAAATATAAGAAGTCTGGAACAAAGTTTTCATCGCCCTCAAGAGGATCCAAATCAAGATTTGTCGATAGCTAATGTCTGATTGCATGGAAATTATCTATGATGAACTGACATGAATCAAAGCACAAAGGAAAAGATACTTCACTTACTTCAAAATCCGCTGCACTTTCCTCATCATTTCTATAGCTGATATGTATCGATTGATCACTGTACTCGAGCTGTTGTAATTGAACTTCCTCATCTCACAAACTAGCTGTTGATTTGTCTGCAAGATTAGCTTCTGTTTGGAGAGCATAATCATCATCATCATACTGATCAAACTGAGGAAAATCATCAGTATAAAACACGTCATCAAGCATACATGTCATATCAACAGGTCTTTCTTCTTGAAGATGACCTACAAAACAATGCTTATGACTAGTGAGATAAGAAACAAAATGTTTTGGATTAGCCACTTGTTCATGAACGTCATTTTCATCTTTTGCAGTCATTTTCCTCACCATCTCTTCTACTGCACTCACCAAAATGTCAAGCTTTTCCTCTGAAGGTGTAGTTTTCTCTAGATCCACATTTTTCATCTCTTCTTCTTTAAACCTTGCCCTTCTGATCAACAAATGAGCCTCTACATTTACTGCATTGTTTTTCATCTCTTCAAGTTTTGCAACATTCTTTTCTCTCAGCTGAAACTCCATTTTCAGATCAAAGGCACCCAGGTAGTGCAAGAGAGCAGATCCAGGAGGGGGTCTTATATCAACCGACATTGAATAATAAACTTGATTAAATATGGCTGAAAACTTTTGTACTGTCTCCCCTGGCAGTCTTTGGAGCTGATTATACTCTTCTACGATAAGGAAAAGGTTTTGTCCGATCCTCCACCTGTCAAGAAAAACTTTGATGAACTGTTGTAAATCTGTGATGCTCGCATCGGGCAGGGCTTTGAACCAACTCTTGACTTTGCCTTGCAAAGAAAGAGCAAAAAGCCTTATACTGACATCTTCTTCATCAATTTCAAAAAGGTCTAGAAATGTCTCAACCTTCTGCACATGTTGCTCAGCATTGACATTCTTACATTCACCATCAAATCTTGGAAATTATAGATCATAGTTTTTGGGGAAAGCATGAAGAACAGAAGGTAAAACAAGAGGTTTATACCTATCTAGGATTATAACAGCTGTAGGAATATGTACACGATCTATGGGATCAGTTTTGTTTTCTTTAGGCTCATCACTTTGCAGAGAATCATCATAAGGTTTAGGAAAAGTAAGGAGGCCAGGATCAAAGGGAAACTCACTATTTACACTTTTTGAATAGATCGAGTGAAGATTTTGATCACCTTTATCATACAACAAGTTCTGAAAAACTTTAGGAAAGCTTCAAGAACAACAAAGAAGTAATTCACAAGAAAGAAGAGTAGCTCCTAAATACCATTCTACTTTGGATACCTGAGCTTTGTGTAAGATCCTTCCATTTTTGTAGAGAAAGGGTTAGTCTTCCAGTGGAGTCACCATGAAGCACCGATTGCTGGGTTCTTCATTGAATGGAGTCGCCAGGTGAATGATTTCAGCTGTCTTCTGTCTGATCATTGTCCACCATCAACCATCAAATTTGAACTTGAGATATGTCCTGGGGCAAGACAATCTACAAGCAAACCATTTTATCCCCCGTGGAGTTGCCACTATGTTAGCACCTAAATCTGCCTTAGGCTGAAGGAAGGAAAAATTCAGGGTAACCACAAACCACGGTCAGTCTGGTAGCTAGCCGTACTAGAACAGGAGAGGGATCTCTCTGAGTCACGCTCAGTGAATACTTAAAATGATATGGTCTGAGATGAATTACTGTGAAATATTGATCTTATGCTAGTAAGTGAATATGGATACAAGAAGCGAATTTTATGAATGACTGTGTTGCTGGGATGGTATAGGGCCAATGGACAGCAATGAGCAGAGGATGAAATATAAAGGCACAGATTACTTCATAAGGCATGACAGGAGGAAATTCTAGCAATTTCATTTGAGATAGCGCAGAATGGAGAGATTGCTTAGGAGGGTGAAAATGGCATGGACAACATGAATCCTTTCCAACAGAAGAAGAACACTGAACATGAAATTTTCCCATAGGCAGAGCAATAAAATTGAATTCTACCTTATCTAACTTAGAAAATTTCATAGAAAATGAATATGAAATGACATGTGAAACATAACGAAATACATATGAAACATAAGAGACACATTTGCCAAACTCATAACCACATGAATTTCATGAAACAGAGTCGCTGCCTTTCATTAATCCTCTATCAAAATATACAATGAAGAAACATAGTTTCTTTCCCACAGTCTCCTAGAACTTACAAGCCAACCAACCCTTCGCAAATAGTTTTCATACAATATATAGAATGTGCCATGAAGAGATAGAACACCCAAGGGTTGGGGATTTACTCAAATCATTACAAAATGGAGGTGGAAAGCCAACCATTAGCTACAGGTGCAGCGTTACAAACATGACAAATGGCTTGGGTGACTGTTTGTCTTCCTTTGCCACTTGGATAGAAGCCAATATGGAGAGAAAGTACTTTAAATGCCACCTGAGGTGCCAAAAAAGTGAAGCGTAGATGAGAGGGCCCACTTGTGAAAAGTCGCAAATCGAAATTTCGCGAAACAGATGTAAATTGGGCTTTTTTCCCTATATGTGCCCCGCCATTTTCTATATGCATCACGCCACTTTGGAGCCTATTTTGAGGCACTTGCAGGAGTCCAGAATGTGCCCAAGCATGCTTGTTGGAAATCCTGTCCTGTATACTTTCCAACCCAAGTAGAATTTTTGAAATTGCTATTAATTTGCCCCTCCAAATCTTCATTCTCCCAAGACTGCTTCCTGTGTGTCAAAATAGGGGCAGAGAGGCCATTTTTTGGGTGTTTTTGACCTCTTGGAGACTGAAATCATGCCCAAATTTCTTGCCCAAGCACCAGTAGTTGTGATTTCACATGTTGAATCCAAAAATGCAAGCCATTTGTCATTTGGAGCTCCCAATCCTACGCGTCGCACCAGTGGCACAACGCATAGGGAGAAAAAACCTGTTTTGTGACAAAAAATTACCATGTGACCAAAATTGCCTCAAATTTCTTGAAATTTGGGCTGGAGGTTTTCTAAGAGGCACTATGTTGGGCCACAGAAGCTTCCGCCAAGATTTGAAGCCGATCTTGCTCTTTTGCCTCTTTTGCCTCTTTTGTTACTTTGCTCAATTTTGCCTTCAAGCTCCTTATCCAGGCCTTTGCACTCATGTTTCGTTCCCTGTAATGATAAACCATCCTCCTTAGTATGGTTTTGTCTCTATTGGCCTTCCCTAGCATTCTCTCCAGGTGGATGTTGATCTGCTCTAGCCAGGACTCACGGTGATTGCTGATCTCTTGCTCCAAGGTAGTGAGGTCGATCCTCCTTTGTTGGGCAGCTTGTCGATTCTCACAGATGTTTTGCAGCTCCATGATCTCATGCTGGTCCTCAAGCTTCTTGTTCCTCTGCTCCAAATACTTGATGATCCATTTGGCCCTCTCCACATTGAGTGACAAGTCTTGGATCTTTGTGTTCTGCTCCTGAATGGTCATCCTAAGTCTGGCATTCTCCACCTCTGCATCATCATCCTGAATGAGGATGAAATTGGCCTCCTGTTCACCTGATGATCCCTCATCATGGATGGGCTTCTTGCCCTTGTCCTGTACCTGTCTAGTCGATGCCAGAAGCGAGGCCCCTTCCACCCTGGGTGGAGATAACACTGGCTTTGCTGCTGCAAACAAGAGCCTACTGCCTCTCTGATATGTCACGAATATTGGCATAGTCGTGGTGTCATGGCATTGATATTGATGAGAAGGACCACCTATCTCATGCTCTGATGCCTTGTGCACCACGCCTCCCATGTGTGTCGCGCCAGTGTAAATTTACATTGGAAAATTTCTCCCAGTGCGCCCCCCTCCCTCTATGTGCCGTGCCATTTTGTAGGAGCCTTTTGGAGGCCTTCCCGGTGTCCAAATTGGCTGAAGGATAGCTAGTGGGAAAGGTCTTTGAGCCTACTTTCCAACCCAATCAGAATTGTCCAATTTGGAGTTCATTGTCCCTGTCAAAAATCAAATCTCCCAAGACTGGTCAGAATGTGCCAAATGAGGCTGCCTCAAGGCAGAGTACTGTTGCAGTCAACTTTTGAAGGTGTTCCTCAACTCCAAATTGAGCTCATGATAGCTCAATGGAAATATATTTTTGTCTAGCTATCATTTTACTCATCAGGCAAGTCATTGGTCCAACCTATCTAGGCGAAAACGTGATTTTCCCAAGATCACTTCAGAGGTGTATCAATTCTCCCAAGGCGATTGTAGTTTTGACATTTCTCTAAAACCATGACACCTGTGTAAAGAGTGAAGGAGGTTTTCCTTCCTTTTTCTGTTGTGGACAAAACCCTCGCTCAGTTTTTCCAAATTCATCTTTGATTGCTCACAAACATCATTTGAGTGAAACCTATCCCGATGTGTGGGACAAGGGATTTGTCGAAATGAAGTGAAATGAAGGAGATAGGGGGCTTCTAAATTATTGAGAAAATTTTGTGAAGTGGGGAGAGATGTTAGAAAGTAGGGGAAAGTGGAATCTCAGAAATTGAGTGAGAGGAAGGGGTCAAAAAAAGGAAGAACACAGGCCCGGCCTAGAAAATTGCTAAGTTGTAGCAAGAAACTAGGGTTTGTGTGAAAATGAGGAATTTGGTGGATTTTAGTGATGGGAAGTGTTTAATAAGGTACATTATGGATAGGGGAAGGTTTATGAACATCATGTTACAAGTTTTTCCGATGATTTGACCATCCAAGAGAAATTAGCTTCAAAACCCTAGGAGAGGGAAATGAACCTTGCCTGGGCAAAACTGAAGCATGAACAAGGTGTAAAATGACCTAGTGGAACTTGACATGATGATGACAACCCTTTGAATGATGGTACACTCAATCAAATGGTGGCATGGAATGTTATTTGGACAACTTTGACAAGGGTAAAATCAAACCATAGACCTAATGCCTAGTGACCAAATTTCGATTGAAGACTCACTGAAATGACAAAATTTGACCTTGACACCTTAAAATTACTTTGTAAGAGCATGTTTGATCACTGGAGGAAGGCTACAAATACTGACACTAACACTACACAGATATGCCATTTCCCATTTTTCTTGGGGACGACCACTAATGGAGAGACGCCTTTTCTATCTGAAATAGGATAAATAAAATTCACATCCAACAGCTTCTCTAATTCTTCTTTCACAATATCCTTAAGGTAAGGATTCAATCTGCGCTGAGGCTACTGGATAGGTCGAGCATACTTCTCAATATAGATGTCATGAGTACATATTTGTGGGTCTATACCCTTCATATTGAGATAATCCCAAGAAAAATCTCCTTTATATTTTTGCAAGATCTCAATGAGATTTTGTTGTTGATCAATATCCAAGATATCATTAATGTTCAGAACTTTTCTTAGTTAAATTTCCACTGGCTTTTTGTTATGAACAAAAGTCACCTGGATGTGTTGATCATCATTTTCCTTCAAGGCATCTTCTGATGCTTCATTATCAAGGATTCCTTTCAGCATTTAGCACTTTACATTGCTTACATCATCTAGCTGATAGATAAAATTGTTGATAACATCATCTTCAGTGTCATCTTTTAATTTTAGTGCCTCTGCTACTGTGAGAAGTGAACAGATGCTTTCTTCCAAGTATGTTGGTGGTTGTTTACATATTTTTACAGTGGGCATACTTAGTCTAGCGATGGATATAGAAAAAGTTTTTTTACAGCATACCCCTTTGCAATAGTCATGCTGCCCCTTTGACGGCCTATATATGCATCTTTTTTCACTAGCCAAGGTTATACTAGTATGAGAGGGTCCCAATCCAATTGACTCTTTGGTTTTATAACAAGAAAATCTACTGGATATTCCCATGAATCAACAAAGACTACGATTTCTTGTAGAATTCCTTCTGGCCTTACCACCGAATGGTCAACAAGTTCTAGAAAGGTGGTGGTTGATTCCAAGGTTGTAATCCAAAGTGCTTGACAAGTTTCTGCTATTAAAATATTAATGGTTGCACCCAAATCAACTAGTGTATTGGGAAAAGAGTGGCCATATATATGAACTGTCAATATCGGTTTTCTAGGATATTTATACTTTACTAGAGTTTCCTCTCCGAAAGGTAAATGAGATAAGGTTCCTACAACATGTTTGGTGGGTGATGTTTTCGCTTTCTTCGTAGGCTTCTTTACACATAACTCTTTAATTATATAAACATTTTTTAGTTCCCCTACAAGATGAAAATATGGGTACACAATTGGTTTAGGTGTCGTTAAACTTTTTGGGGATGGAGGAGAAGTGACTGTGAAGTCTTTTGGATCTTTCTTCTGATTCATCTCTTCTTCTCGTTTCATTTCAATATCAACTATAGGTGTTGGTATATGTGTTTAGTCAATTTAGTGTGTCCTAAATTGCTACATATATTATCAATCCGGGAGTCATAAACTGATGAAGTGTGGTGCACTGTATGTGCAAGACCTCTTTCTTACTTTATTGTTTTCAGTTTTTATCTTGTTTTTGGGATTTTGTTCTTGTTGGTCTCCTAAAGCATTTAATGCAAATGGAAATCCTAGTCTAAGGTTTTAAGAATAGTTTCAAAGGTCAAGTATGGATGTAGAATTGAAGACAAGGTTTATGCCTCTTATAACAATTTCCAAACTTAGCACTTCAAAGATCTCAAAACTTGCTACCTATGAAATTATAACTTGAACAAAAGTATAAACATGTAGCTACATAAATCAAGCAAAAGATGTAGTACTGAAAATGAGGTTACTATCTCTGTTGTCCATCTAATTACAGAATTAAAATCTAATAAACTACTACACTCAAAACGAAAATATAAAGAAGTTGGAAACTAGTCACTGATTTCACCCATAATCACGATATTTCGTCAATTAACTTCTAAAATGAGGTTAAGCTAAAGACACCGGAAATATCATCATATGACATGAAAGAATGACATTTAAACTATCTACTTGCAGACTAAAACATGCATGAAAACTATACAAAATAAAAGGAAAAAACCTCAGCCCATAGGGGCCCTGTACATAACCTTGGATTAACACATTGTCACTTCAACCATGCTTTAAATTGTCATATGAAAAGAACAAAGTTTTTATATGATGGAGCAGAGGATATGTCTCTCAGTTACAAAAGAAAAATAACACTAAAACAACAATATCAAGACGAACTACTTGTGTTGCAAATGCTTATATTTATAGAGGAAATAGAAAACTATCGTTTGGAGAAAAATCTTCAACAATGGACACGTGAACAGGTCCGAATCTGGAAGTTCAACCTCTTGGTTGCCATAAACATTAAATCTACACAAATTTGATATTAGATTGTGTTATGTAGACTACCTATAGATGGCAAAAGTGAATCCATGAATCTAGGAACAGTTTTGGACATTTTCACGTGCTGGAACAAAGTCTTAGTTGATGTAGGACTCTATGTTGACCATCATTTGACCGATGCCTTTCTTCACGAATTCAGCTAAACTGATAGGAGCTTGTCCATATGTGAATCATTTTTGAGCTGCCCATGTGCCTCATTTTTCCTGCCGACACCTCTAACCTAGAGAATAATGAAAACGGTTGTGGAATTGTGAGTTAGCTATGAAAAGTGGCTACATCCCGTAGCTAATGAACAAAATCTAAATAAAATAGCACACACAAGAATATAGCTTGAAAATCACTCAAATGCACTCCTGAAATCAATATGTAACAACTTTTGATAGCTTATGAGGCACTGATATGGGAAAATAGAAGAGAAAAGGTTTAGAAAAGTATATAGAAGAGAGGTAGTTCTGGGGCTCAACATACCCCCACTTTGAAGATGTTGCATGTCCTCATGCAACCAAAAATGTGACTATCCTTCCTTCAATTCAAAATCTTTGAGACTTCTGCTAATACATCTAACCTTTTCTTATTCTTCCTTGGTGTCACTATCATCCTGGGCTTCATCATAATGCACCTGTATTTGAGGTTGATGAGGGCTCTCCTCAACCTCCTATTCTTCTTCTTCAATTTCCTATTTTTCTTGTGCCACAATCCTAAATGCAACATGGTGTTGTCATGGATAATTTTGTCCAATTTGTTTTGCTCTTTCAATGTCTCATTTTCCCTTTTGATATGTCTATTCAGGACTTCTAGTTCATAAAATTCTTATTTTAATGATTGGATCATAGTTTCCTGAGCTATACCAGGCTGATTAGATGAAGTGCCCTTTTCTGTTGTAGTATTTGCCAATGATTAAATAAAATCATACATCTGTTGGTGAGTTTGATCAATTTCTGGTGTGGTCTTCCTTGGACTGATTACAAAATCTAGTTGAGGAGAAGGAGAATGTTGTGGACTATGATCAGGAGGACTGATTTCTAGTGACTGATTTGGTGTTTCCCCTCTCAAGTCTATGAAGTGAGCTCCTTTGATTTTCATTTTCTTCAATTTTCCCTTTAGTCTAGAGCTCCTTCTTAAACCCTGTGAGCTTGTATCTCCCTTTTCTATACTTTGTTTCTCCTTTACTTTTTCTTTTGCCTTAGCTGATTGTTCCTTAAGATGAATTAGTCTCTCAGAAAGTACCTGTTCTTCTTCCGAAGAAGGTTCTTGGGTCTGATAAATATCTTCAATGTTTATTTCCCCTTTCTGTTTTACTTGTTTTCTAATCTCAGTCAATGTTTTAGACAACATTTCTTCTTTACTAGTTTCCTTGGTTATACCAGTAGGAGTATCTTGGATGTTTACATTTGTTCTTTTTCTCCTACTTTTTCTTGTTGAGCTTCCCTCGGGCATTTCAGGTGGGTCCAGGAAGAAATTCCTAATTAGGAATTGTTCCCATGTATCCCTTCTCTCTTTCAATTGATTTTCAACCAGAATTTTAATAAGTCCATGATGATAAAGATGAGGCTCCACATCATCATGATTCTTTTGCACAGTGGTAGACATCTTTTTCAAGCTACTCAACAAGAAATAAGGAAGATTGATGGTTTGACTCTCCAGGAAATTCATTAATAATATTATATGGTACATGTACATAGACCCATACCTTCCTTCACACGTAATGAATTTCTGAATTATGAACAGTAGACTAGTCCATTTTTCTTTTAGGATTGAAATAGGAATTCCTCATTTAAAAATGGATATGTCCATACCTGGGTTATGCAGAATGACCCTCTATACTCTTTCATTGAAGCCTTTATTCTTAAACCGTCATTCTCTTTCTTGTGGAAGCTCTGTTGCTACTGCAATGGATGACTCTGTTACCGAGAATTTGATGTCCCCAATTTCAACCACCATGCCATTGAAAGATCTTTCAAATGTCTTTGTGACATCCTTATTATGACCCTTGAACTTCTGAATAAACTGCAACCATCTTGCTTTCCTTAACATGCTCTTTAGTTTTGTATAACCATCCATAAATTTAGCTCCATCCGGCTTTGTTCTTACTAGATGACCCATTCCTCCTCCTTACCTTGAAGATACCTCCATAGATGATGGTTTCATGGAAGCAGAATGGTTATATGAGTGGAAAATGGAAGAGGATTACAGTGAAAACCGGTGGTTACAAAGTGGGAATAATATGGAGCATGTAATGAGACTGGGCTCACGGAGTATAGGTCTGTATAAACAAACCTTGAACTGAAAATCATAAAACTCGGCGTGAAAGTGTGGAGACAGAGTGAGACTAGCGAAACTAAACAGAGTTTGAAATAAAATGTTGTGGAGTGGACGTTGGTGAATTCATAACATGACTGCGGAGTGGAGCATCAGAGGAAGAGAACCATGGTCAATTGGCTCACGTCTACATGATTCGTCGTTTCAAGAATTGTAATGTAGACGTACAACTGAGTACGAGTAAAGCTTGGAAGAGGATTATGAGGCCCTTAGAATTTGATGTGGAGGTCATGGTGGAGTAAAGGCGGTTATCAAATCAAATCATTACTCATTATGGAGTTTGTGATTTACGAACTACACAAATTATGTGTTTGGAATGCTATTTGAAAATGATTTTGCTCATACCTTGGAATCATACCTCTTCCGTTTGCAAACTTTTGATTGGCTACCTCTGTAGGTTCTCTTCGGTACTCAAATATTCAAAAGATTTTCCTCTTCCATACCTGAATATTGATTTTATCATTATTTGGCTAATCTCTTGACTGTCACTATAGAGTAACAGAGGATTAGCTGCGGAATCAGTGTTCGGCTATGGAAACTGACATAGTGAATATCATATGACTTGGAAAAATGAATGGAGATGGATGGAAATGAGAAATGACTGTATGAATGATACATGGAAAGCTGATAATGAAGATAAACTGAAAGAAATTTTATTGGTGGAATGTGGTGGCAAGATGGAATGAAATGAAATGAAGAACTACGAGTGAAATGAGAGAGTTTTTTTTTGGAAAATATAGGACGTCAGAAGCTTCTGATTTTCGCCCTGTATTTTTTTTATAAGACTGTACATCAGTGATTGGTTTTCAGGCTTATACATTATTATTTTTTTATTTATTTTTAGATGATGATGAAAATATCAAAGACTAGGCTAGTGGAGAAGAAGGATTCTTCTTCACTAGCCTCATTGCAGAATTATCTTGGAAGATTTTGATAAACTCCTCCTTTGAGAGTGGCTTATGATAGATCTTTAGCTTGTGACCATTCACAATGAGAGGAGTTTGATGCTCATCAATTGTTTTGATTCTTACGGCTACATTGTTGAAAAAAATTTCAATCTCATATGGCCCAAGCCAATGAGTCTGAAATTTACCTTGAAAATCTTTGAACTTGGAATCAAATAGCAATGCCCAGTCTCCTTCTTGAAACTTTTTGTCCTTGATGTATTTGTCATGCCACTTAGCTCTTTGGTGTGGAACTAGATCAGTTCTTTGAAATGCTTCTTGTCTGATCTCATCTAGTTCATTCAATTGCTCCAGTGTATGCTTTTGGGCTATTGATAGACCCATTCCCAATTGTACTGCCATTTTGAAGGTCTTGACTTGGAACTCAATGGAGAGCAGAACTTCCTTCCCATAAACAAGTTCATATGGAGAGTGCCCTATTGTGTTCCTCCGTGTAGTTCGATAGGCCCATAATGCTTCATGAAGCCTTTCTGCCAAATCTCTTCTATGTAGATGAATAGTCTTGGTCATGATGCATTTCAATTACTTTGTTTGTGGACTCCACTTGACCATTTGCTTTCAGATGGTAAGGAGTGGATTTTATATGCTTGACCTTGTACTCTTCCATCATCTTCTCCATCAATCTGGATGTGAATTGACTTCCCTGATCTATCACAATTTCTCTTGGAACACCAAAGTGAGTATTAGCGTCATAAATAAAATTAACAACTGAAATCTCAGTAGCAGAAAATAATGCCTTGGCCTCTACCCATTTAGTGACATAATCAGTACATACCAATATATACTTTTTCTATTTGGATGGAGGATTAATAGGTCCAATAAAGTCCAAAGCCCATTTTTCAAAGGGTTCGATGAGTACCTGAGGTTGCAATGGAATCTCATTTGAGGGGGTAGGTTTCCCTACCCTTTGGCAGCTATCACACCTTTTGACATATTGTTTTGCATCTTTGAAGAGGGACAACCAATAATATCCTAAAGAAAGGATTTTATAGGTTGTCCTCTTGTCAACAAAGTGTCCACCGCACAGTTCATCATGACATTCTTTGAGAATATTTCATCTTTCCTAACACACCTTCTGATCACAAACTCTAGCCCTGTTTTAAAAAATTCATTAGAAATCCATGAATATCTTGAACTCTCCTGAATAATATTTCTTCTTTCACTAGAAAATAAATGTGGAGGTAGTTTCCCTATAACCAAATAGTTAGCCATATTTGCAAACAAAGGAGTCTTAATAGTTACTGCAAATAAGTATTCATCAGGAAACTTATCCTCTACAGGAGAATCTTCTTTGATATTCTGAATCATAGACAAGAAATCAACAACTGTGTTTTGCTTCCATAGTCTACCTAACATAGTAATATTGAATTCCTATAAAAGTAGGAGCCATCTTGTAACTTTTCCATTAGTAACAGGTTTTTTCATTAGATATCTAATTGCAGAATGATTAGTATGAATAAAAGTTTCATAGCCTGTTATATAACATCTGAACTTATTACTTGCATGAACAAAAACTAAGAACTCTTTTTCAGTCACAGTATAATTCAACTCAGTGGGACTCAAATTTTTACTAGTATAGTAAATTGCATAAGGAACCAAGTCTTTTTGTCCCAACACAGCTCCTAGAGTTGTATCTAAAGCATCTGTAGAAATATGGAAAGGAAGTTTCCAATTTGGTCCTCTTAAGATAGGTGCTTTAGATATTCTTGTTTTCAAAGCTTCAAATGTTGATAGGAAATCAGGACTCCATTTGAATTCATAGTCTTTTGTAAGTAGTTTGAAGAGTGGAGATGCTATTTTGGTAAAGTTTTATATAAATCTTCTATAATATTCGGTAAATCCTACAAAACTTCTAACATGTTTTTGACAATTTGGAATAGGTAACTTGTAGATGACTTCAACCTTTGATTTATCAACTTTAATCCCATTCCCTGAAATATGATGTCCCAAAACAATACCTTCAGTAAACATCATAAAGAATTTTCCATGGCTTAATGAAAGGTTTGTTCCTTTACATCTTATAAGGACTTTTTCCAATTTTTTAAAGGCTTCTTCAAATGTATTGGTATAAACTATAAAATCATCCATATATACCTCTACACAATCATGGATCAGATCAGAAAAAATTCCTAGTACTGCTCTTTGGAATGTTGCAGGTGCATTACATAATCCAAAAGGAAGCACTCGGTGGGAAAAATTTCCCCATGGAGAAGTAAATGTGGTTTTATCCTAATCTTCAGGTGCTACACGAATTTGATTATAACCACTAAAACCATCCAGAAATGAAAAGTGTTTTTTTCCTGCTAATGTATCCAATACTTTATCAATAAAGGGCAAAGGAAAGTGATCATTCAAAGTTGCTTTATTCAATTCCATGTAATCAATGCACACCCTCCATTTACCATTCTTTTTGGGTAGTATAACCAAGGGAGAAACCCGTCAGCTATCTCAAATTGGGTAAATGAAGTTCACATTGAGAAGTTTTTGGAGCTCTTCTTTTACAATCTCCCTAAGATTTAGATTCATCCTTCTTTGAGGTTGTTTGATTGATCTAATGCTTTCCGCAATATAGATATGATGGATGCAAGTCTTAGGGTCAATACCTTTCATATCAGTATACCCCCATGCAAATGCAACAGAATGTTTTTGCAAGATTTTGGTTAGCTATTCCTATTTTAACTTTTCCAAATTTTTGTTAATATTTAATCTTTTTTCTTGAAAAATTCAACTGCAGAACTGCGAAACTCTTCCATAGAGTAGAGAGATATTTGCCTTGATGACAAATATTCAATATCAGAATCTAATTGAAATTGTGTGTGATCATATTTTGGAGATGTTTCAAAATTTTCTATTGTATTCAAGATTTTACTATCTTCACTAACTTCAAAGAGAGTAAAGGCAAGTTTTATAGTATCTTCATCATTGACCCATTCATTGTCTCCTACTTCTATAATTGCTTTTGCTAGAGAATACAAAGTGAATTTCTTTGTTGTACTACCATCAAAAATGTACTTGTCCCCAGATCCACAACTAATAAAAGCATCAGCTATGGCTAGCTAAGGTCTTCCTAAGATGAGTGGGTGCCCTCCTAGATTACTCTTGGCAGTCAAAATCATGAAATCTACTGGATATTCCCAAGAATCTAAGGATACCGAAATATCTTCTAGTACACCATCTAGTTTGATTACTGATCTATCTATAGGTTGCAGTAAAGTAGGTGTAAAAAGAAGATTAGGAAGTTTAAGCTTTTCCATAATCTGTCTACCCATAATGTTTATAGCAGCCCCTAAGTCAATCAATGTATTTGGAATTTCTATCCCATTTATGTGTGCCTTGACAATTGGACTACCTGGCTGCACATATTTTTGCATGGTAATCTTTCCCATCATGATATATGTTATTTTTCCAACTAGCTGGATTTCTTTTTGTGTCTCTTGGTTTCCTACCTGGTCTTTGATACTCAACTCCTTTATTGTTTTTGCTAGAATAGGAATCTCTCTAATGGATTGTAGCAAGGGAATCTTGATATAGAAATTCTTTAATTCATCTAGGAAATCATAGTCAGGCAACAAGATTTGTTTTTCCACCCCCTTGTCAATTTGTAATCTTTCAGGGAAAGGAGGTGTGGATGTAGATACAGGTTGCTCAACTATAGGAGTTGTGGCGGTTGACTCTTTTTGTTTTTCTTTTTGAATGGTTGGGTTTTGAAGGGATGCTTCTTCAAAAATTTTATTAACTTTCAAAGAATCTTCCTCAAAAACATCTTTCTCTTGAACATCTATAGAAGTTTTTTCCCTTTCTAAAATCCTACCAGATCTAACTTGAACATCATTAAGATCTAGAGGAACAATCATGTAGTAGGAAATTGTTGTCCTTCTACCATGTAAGCATTTTAAGGGTTATTGTTGTTGGGATTTGGTAATGGTTGGGCTGGTAGTTGATTTGGCTTTTGTTGAAATGGAAGCAAGAGTTGAGGATTTTGATTTTGTTGAGGAGGTTGTTGTTGTGGAAATGGTAATGAAAGTTGTGGGCTTTGATTTGGAAGTTGTGGATTTTTTTGTTTATTTTGTGGAAGAGGATAGCCTTGATAAGATGGAGGTTATTAATAATATTGAACAAATCTTCCATAATAATTTTGCACCCCTTGTGCCCATGATTGAGATTGATACTGATTTTGAGGTTTAGGCCAAGGTTGTTGCCAAGAATTCCAATTTGGTGGGGGCTGAAAATTCATAGTATTTTGTAGCTTCATGATCCGGATTATCCACAGTTTCAAGTTCATTCTGCCGACGTTTCAAACCCCAAAGGGGGTCCATCATTAGGACAAATCAGAAAGATAGAAAAACAAATGAAAGATTATTGAGAGAAAGGACAAATCAGAAAGATAGAAAAATAAATGAAAGAGTATTGAGAGAAAGAGCTAAGCATCTGGGTATAAATAAACAAAGAACCCTAATATAAGAGCCGACACATGATTTTTTTTTTAAAAATTATTAAAATTTTTTGTTTATTATTATTATTCTTCTTTTTAATTAATTATTTAATTGTTAATTATAAGGACGGGTTCACTAACCCTAATTTTAGCTATTATTTAAGTGATAATTTTAATTCATAAATATTTAATTGAATTAAATATTTATGAATTAAAATTATCACTTAAATAATAGCTAAAATTAGGTTAGTGAAACCCGTCCTTATAATTAACAATTAAATAATTAATTAAAAAGAATAATAATAATAATAAAACAAAATTTTTTAATAATTTAAAAAAAAAAATCATGTGTCGGCTCTTATATTAGGGTTCTTTGTTTATTTATGCCCAGACGCTTAGCTCTTTCTCTCAATAATCTTTCATTCGTTTTTCTATCTTTCTGATTTTTCCTGATGATGGACCCCCTTTGGGGTTTGAAACGTCGGTAGAATGAACTTGAAACTGTGGATAATCCGGCTCATGAAGCTACAAAATACTTCCACAGAGGCTTGAAATCCAACATTCATAGTATTGTTAAATCCTCGATTTCGTTGCCCTTGCCAAGGTTTTCTTGAAACAAAACAAAGAGATTCTACTGAATTTGGGTCCTCCTGAAAGACAACTTTGAGTCCTAGGATTGAAGGACAATCCTTGGTCTCGTGACTTTCTGAGCAAATCATACATGCTTATACAACTTTTTCATCCAAAGGACATTCCCTTAGAGCATGTTTCTTTCTATATTTTGGGCAAAAGATAGCTAAGGCATCAGCTTATGTTTTCTACTTGTTTTGTATTTTGAGGGTGTCTAGCTATTCACTAAGGCTCCCTAAAATGTTAGTTTTGAATTCATCAAGCATATTGCCAATCTCTGCTCTACTTACTGATCCAGTTGCAAATTTTTTTGTTCTAATAAGAGAAGGTTCTCTAGGCCCCTTTCCAGTTTTAGGTTTTCCCCTTGAGAGATGGACACATAGTTTTGCTATGTCATGTAGTGGAAGTTGAGAAATGTCTCCCTTTCCCCATCATGCTTAAAATATCTATCCATTCATCTTTAATGGCTTTCAATAGAAGGGCTTTCAAGGTTTCCTCATCTAAATTGTTCATTTTTTCTCTCTTTAAGTTGAATTGAAATCTTTCAGGTAAATCCTCCAAGTTCTCATCTTCTTCTTGCACCGTTTTGAATACCCCATCCTTATGATTAGTGGGCATACAATAATCCAGATATCTATCCAAAAATGTTTGCCTCATACCATTCCAAGTCCTAATAGATTGAGTGACTAATCCCATGAACCATTTAAGAGCATCTCGTTTCAATGTTGAAGGAAACAGTTTGAGTTTTTGAGAGTCTTCTATATAGTCATATGTTCAACATAAGACTTCAAGCACAAATAGAAATGTCTCAAGATCCTCACTTCACAATCCATAAAATTTTGGGTGCACAGGTGGTGAAATTTTTTTCATTATTATATGGGTTTCTTCATCGACTATAGGGAATCCAAATGAGTTATCTCGTTCCCTATTTCCCCCATTATTACCTCTATCCCTTCCTCCAAATAGTCAAAATTCTCCATCTTGCACTTCTTTTGCCATGATAGTTTGCTCAGAGTCTTTTGGTTCTTCTATTAATGGTTGATGAGAGAGAGTCTCTACCTATTCTTCTTCTCTGGGTGTTTCTACTTCTTTTACTGCAATAAGTTCCCCTATAGAGGTAAAGAAGGGTTCTTCTCCTCGGTCAGATTTAGTAGATAGTGTGGGAGAATCTTCTAATTTAGTTGTTGCCCCTTGAATTCCAGGAATCCTAAGGCTAGGAGTATTAGTCTGGGATGTAGGTATATCTTGTCTATTCCTTGAAGTAGTCGGAGTTGTAAAAATCGAACTTTTGCTCCTAGCTATAAACCTTCCCCTAGAATCTCTTTCTCTATGCATGTCAATTTTTTTTTAAATGATTTTTTTTAATTGGGCTAATAATCCCTTTTCGTATCTTCCAAATCACACTAGGTGCAAGAAGAGAGCATACTCAAGAAATTATTGAACTAATAACTCTCTTTTCTGATCCTCCAGATCACACTAGGTGCAAGAGGAGAGCATACTTCAAGAAATTATCAATTCCCCCCCCCCTCCACATTTTTTTGAATGTAAGAGATAGGCTACCTAGTTATACTTCCTCGGCAATGGCACTAGAACGTTTTGTCAATTTAGTGTGTCCTAAATTTCTACATAAATTATGAATCCGGGGGTCGTAAACTGATGAAGCGTGGTGCATTGTATGTGCAAGACAACCTTTTTCTTACTTTATTGTTTTCAGTTTTTATCTTGCTTTTGGGCTTTTTTCTTGTTGGTCTCCTAAAGCATTTAATGCAAGTGGAAATCCTAGTCTAAGGTTTTAAGAATGCTTTTAGAGGTCAAGTATGGATGTAGAATTGAAGACAAGGTTTATGCCGCTGATTGCAATTTCCAAACTTAGCACTTCAGACATCTCAAAACTTGCTATCTATGAAATCAGAACTTGAACAAAAGTATAAACATGAAGCTACATTAATCAAGCAAAATATGAAGTACTGAAAATGAGGTTACTATCTCTACTATCCATCTAATTACAGAATTAAAATCTAATAAACTACTGCACTCAAAACCAAAAGGTAAAGAAGCTGGAAACTAGTCACTGATTTCACCCATAATCACAATACTTAGTAAATTAACTTTTGAAATGGGGTTAAGCTAAAGATATTGGAAATATCATCATATGGCATGAAAGAATGACATTTAAACTATCTACTTGTAGACAAATGAAAGCAAAATCAATTACTTGACCTACAATCACAATATCTCGCCACTTAACTTCTAAAACGGGGTTAAGCTAAAGGCACTGGAGATATCATCATGTAGCATAAAGAACTGATGTCTAAACTATCTACTTGTATGCTAATGAAAGAAAAATCAATTTACTTAACCTCTAATCACAATAGCTTGCCAATTAACTTCTAAAATGGGGTTAAGCTAAAGGCATGAGAGATATCATCATATAGAATGAATGACTGATATATAATGAAAGAAAAATCAAATTACTTCACCTATAATCACAATAGCTCACCAATTAACTTCTAAAATGGGGTTAAGCTAAAGGCACCGGAGATATCATCATATAGCATGAAGAACTTGATATCTAAACTAGCTAAAAGAAATAAACAAATCTCAATACAATCAGAGTATAAAAACTAGAATTTAAAGCTAAAGTTCAACAAAGGAAGCAAGTGTCAGATCACCACTTGATACAAAAACTACATTAAAAAGCTCGAGCATAACCTATCCTAAAATGCATTGATTAATGTTAGTGGAAAATATAACAATGCTGCAAAAACATGTACAAGAGTAAAATGATTAATACCATAAACAAAACATGAGAAATGTACCGCTCAAATAAGAGAAAAAATGCATGAAAACTATACAAAATGAAAGGAAAAAACCTCAGCTAGCAGGGACCCTTTGCACAACCTTGGATTAACACTCTGTCACTTCAACCACACTTTAAATAGTCATATGAAAAAAACAGAGTTTTTATATTATGGAACAAAGGATATGTCTCTCAGTTACAATAGCAAAATAGTGCTAAAACAATAGTATCAATACTAACTACTTGTGTTCCAAACACTTATATTTATAGAGGAAACAAATAACTATCTTTTGGAGAAGAATATTCAACAATGGACACGTGAACAGGTCAGAATCTGGAAGTTCAGCCTCTTGGTTGCCGTAAACATTAAATCTATGCAACGTGGATATTAGATTACATTATGGAGACTACTTGCAGATGGCAAAAATGGATCCATGAGTCCAAGAATGGTTTCACACTTTTTCACGTGCTGGAACAGAGTCTTAGTCGACGTAGGAATCTTTGTTGACCATCATTTGACCGATGCCTTTCTTCACGAATTCGGCTAAACATATAGGACCTTTTCCATGTGTGGATCATTTCTAAGTTGCCTATGTGCCTCGTTTCTCCTGCTGACACCTATAACCTACAGAACAATGAAAATGGTTGTAGAATTGCGAGTTAGTTGTGGAAAGTGGCTACATTCTGTAGCTGATGAGAAAAATCTAAATCAAATAGCACGCACAAGAATATAGTTTGAAAATTACTCAAATGCACTCCTGAAATCAATATGTAACAACTCTTGATAGCTTATGAGGCACTAATACACAAGTGAACGATTTCATTATAACCTTCCTGAGAAATATCCCCTTCCCCATTAAATTTAGAGTTTCTAACCATTCCTCTTTCATTCCTTTAATTAAGATACCCCTTAGGACTTCTTTTGGTAGGGTGGTGTGTGGCGATCTTTGCAAGTTATAATGAAACCATTCGATGTACTCTTCTAGAGTTTTATTATCTTTTACATTCATCTTAAAGATTTCAACCTTTAGCTCCCTAGTCATGCAAAAGTCCTGGTATATGGTGAGACAGGTAGTTTTCATATTCTCCCAAGAATTAATAGTACACCTACCCAGACCCATGAACCATCTTAAAGCTTCTTCTTCCAGAGTAGAAGGGAATAGTTTTAGCTTTTGGGGGTTAGTGGTGTAGTCATACCATTTGTAGAGGACGTAAAATTTGAAGAAGGTGTCGGGATCCTCTGTGATCATCCCATGAAAATTTGGGATTCTCTGCAGAGGAATAGCCTTTATGGGGCCATTGGCCACTTGGTTGACTGTGTGGTATTCCAATATCGAGGTTTGACCTTGATGTGGTTGGCTTTCCATTTAGTCAAAGATGTTGCAATACTCTTCAGGAATTTCATGGGGTGTTTTTTGAGTAAGCAGGGAACTAAAACAACGAGATGGCTCTGCAGCACTGCCTAGATCTAAGATCATAGGAGACCCTTGTTCATATAGTTGATGTCCTACCTTAGCAGTTCTAATAGTTTCTCCTTCTCCTTCCCTTAAGTTATAGGATTTTCCATCTTGTAGAGGATCAGAATGTAGGCTTACTATACCCTAAAGACTCTGTTCAAATCCTCCAATTTGTCTTTGAATATGAGCATAAGTTGTAGATGGTGAGCCTATTGCTTGAGGGATTATAGTAGGACATTTTCTAGTTACATCCTGGAATCCTACTGATGGTTAATAACTAATCTTGTCAAAAGAAATCAAAACCCTTTATGCAACAAGAACATCAAGAACATCAAAATCTAGCTAAGGCCAATCTATCAAGTATTATTCTTTGCTAAAGGAAAAACATCAATAATACTCTGTCACTTAACCAATTCCAAAATCAATCATCAATATGTATTTCTTTGACAACAACATGTGAAACATCCTCTTTGTGATCAATGTAATTAAAATTGTGGAAATCTTATTGAAGCATGGAAATACCATCAATTCTTCCCACCATCAATGAAAAACCCCATAACGTATGAAATGAATGTTAGTTCATCAATCCAACACAATGATAAGTAATATCTAGTAGAAATCCTGTAAACCCCTCAAATAAACAATAATGGAATCATGATTCTTGTCATAGGTGTAACAATATTGAGAAGTGTTTTTCAGTCAAAAACATAGGAGCAAGAATCTTTCAAATCCTAATAATAGCATATGATAGTAATATTCTAGTACATATTCAACAATATTGTTCATAGTTTATAATATATTTCATATCAACAAGTAATCATGTTATAGAAATGATCATATCATCACTCAATAGTGATAATTACCATGTACTAGTTCCAATGTTTGAGACATCAATGGGTATGCTCTGTCTTCTAGGCATTCTACTCAATACAAAGACATCATACAAAACAATATATGGGAAATACATTAAATTCTTTCTCTCAACTATATGATACAAAAACACACACTTTCGTAGTTAGCACACATACCCATATATATATTGTGTATAATATGACATTACTCAAAATTCCAAATAAATCATGTAGCAACTAGACCAAAGGCTACAACAACAAAACTCTGTTCTTTATGGTAGCTACTACTAGAAATACATTAGTACCAAGAAATTTCTCTGGCTATTATGTCACAAGCTCGAGACTTCTTGCATTATTCCATAAACAAGTATATCAATTATGGGTTTAATACTTCTTGCATCTAGTCTACAATAATTATTTTAATTTTTCTTAGAGAGTCAAACTTGCCACTCGTTGAAAGAAAACTAACCCAACACCTTTTGATGCATTTTTTGTTTCTTCTTATGGTTTAGCAATTGTACTCAACATAAAGCCTTGCTTTTAGGTGTTTTAATTATAGTTAAATGCTTTTATTCAAACTAATACCTGATCTCTCACATATGATGGGGTTTTGATGGCAATGCCTAAAGAATATGGTGAAGAAAACAAATCAAACCCTCGGAAAATTTACATTAACTGAATCTGACACCTCCACCAACCCAATTAGCTTAGCTGATGTTATTACCTCTTTAGTGTACTAAAATTCATTTTAATTCAAAGAATGTTGATCCCATTGGCCAATTAGTATCACCAGTCTTTATACTCAAATTGTCTGTTTTACCAGTCATCAATAGGAACTCAAATGTTAAAAATTAAAACATTTGTATGTTCGCAAGATCTCTAGTGCGTGTATATATATATATATATATCAAGGAAGGCGGTAGAAAAAGTTTATTTCGCACAACAATCATTTCCCACAATTTAATGCTTAGTAAACTACACTTGTAGTTAAGCACCACAAAATGCTACTTTTTTCCGCAAACTAGAATTTCCCATCTATAATAATGATACACATGGAGGGCTAAATTTGAAAACTCAAAGATATATTTTACAAGCTTCAAGGCCACATATATCAAAGTTGAAAATTTCAGAAACTTAAATCAAGCTGTAGAATCAAAACCCTTAGCCTGTATAAATTGCGTTTCTCATTGTGTATCTTCTGAAATTGAGTCTTCGAGAAAAATCTAATGAATAATTATAATTATATTCATTACAAACCTTCATCATGCTAAACTTGGGTATCATAGGCATAATATAGATAGGCCTATATTTATCTTTGAATGGCTTTAGATACCACCTAACGAGAACCAAAACCAAAAAATAAAAACTTTAAGCCCACAACAAACATTTCCTCCCAAAAAAACATCGACCCATTGGTTACTATTAGCTGAACTACTCTAGAAAGCTAAAGAAGATAGTTTATTAATCCCTTGAAATGGAGGAGATATTGAGCAAGATTTATTGATGATATAAGGGGTTGATTCGACATTTCTTGAATGGAGCTAATTTGAGACATGGAGGGAACAAGAAATTTTAAATTTTTACAAACTTAGAGCCAAAACATTCTCTCCAAATTTTGGCCCATTTAAATTCGAAATAAGTTTTCTTTTTACTTCAAAAATTAAATTTTCCCTTTATCAATGCATCAACATAGTATAGCCAATAGTACGTTACCATGTCATCTCCCGTTGGGGATTTTTAACACAAGGGGTTGTGAATTCTTGAAGGACATATCTTGCAAACCGTGAGGAATCTCATGAAGTGCTATATACCATTGGGTTTGTCACGAAGAGGAGAATCCAATTAAGATGATATTAAAAAAACACAAACTAGTCTGCATATTAAAAAACATCAACAAGCGTGGGGCTTCTAGGACGTTCCAAAGCTTCTAGATTTTTGGAACATCAATCACTACAATTTTGAAAAATATTAAGAGTGTTCAAGAATCATCATATTCTATTTTGTTGGTGTCAATGATAAAACCATTCAATAATAAAATCAATATATCTGAACTGTAGTAACAAGATTTCGATCCATAATTAGTAGAAAAACCAATAGTAGTAGAAAAATTAATAAAGGGTTTAGTAGTCCATAACATCATATGTATTTGCAATTCGTTCTACATATCCAACCTTTTATGAATGGGTTTCTCAAAAAAATGTTTATAAATTATAAGTTTCATTTGAAATTAATAAATAGGAAATTTAATACAATTTTTTACCAAATAGATCTTCTTGTACATGTATTTCATTTAAATGTACAAAAACGGGGGTGTTCATGTGTTATAGAACCGCAAATTACATACTACTCATGTAACCATTTGAAAATGAATTTAAACTAGGATGAAATGTGTTGGTTGAAATTATGTTACTTAATTTTAGAACAATTTGAATGTCAATAAGAGGCTCATAAACATTCAAGGTGCAAGGACAATCTTTTTAGGATCAAAGCTAGACCAACTTATCCTAATTGAAAAATTCTAAAGATCTTTGTCAAAAAAGTTAATATTATTCAATTACTTTAATGATATCAATTGAGGCTTGGTCTAACCTCATGTTATAACATCATATGTTGCATGGTTAATATGCTTCCAAAACTCACATCAACTTGTTGAACTATCTTAGAAATGGCTTTAGAGGAAGATAGACACAAAAATGAACTTGAAACCAACGTTTGAGTAAGTCTAGTTTATTTGCAATTGTATGCATTAGGGCCTTTTCTCAGAGAGGTGGACACTCCTAATATTTTACAAAACTCGATAGTAAGCTTTCTCCCCAAATCATTGTTAACCTATGAAAGAAATACATATGGTGGCTTAACCGCCACACCAACTTGGATATATCATACATGCATTACAACCTCTTCCTGTTTAGGATGGTCATTCATAGTATTTTACACCTCTATTGGTTATCTGTTTATTATGTACATCTCATCAGATCATGATAAAACGAAGATGGCATTTGCATAACAATGAATCAAGCCAAATCTTTAAGCTAAAGATTTACATACCAATTATATGTAGTTGAGAAAACATAAAGGAAAGAATGTACAGGTCAAAGAAGGTGTCCTGTAATGCTCAAATTTTTTGGAGCTTGATTATACTAAGTGGGGGGGAGGTGAACTAGCATAGTTGTCAATAGACCATATTAATTACCTTTTTATCTTTTCTTACAATGAATAGATCATACAATGGTTACTAGCATAATATGTAACAACAGATTGAGACATATGCATAATCAAACCATGAGAAGCAATCAACATTAGTACAAGTGAACCATGGGAGTAGTTAATAAGACATCAAATCACATAAGGACACTAGATATTAGTAATAAATTCTTTCATGAGAAAAACAACTAAAATTTTATCTTCTCGTTCTTGTTATATGAATTCTCCTTTTCCACTAATCACTAGCACCCACCAGTGTAAAAACACTGACCTATGAGACATGTGAGCACCCAATTTCCCCAAGATGGGGCCTAATGGAAGGGCCCACTTCCATAAATATATGTAGACCCCAATTTGTTGGAGGAACTAACCCCGAAGTTATTCTTGGGAATCCACCACTCAACAAACCCCCACTTGTCTTGAAGGCACATGCCTCAATTTTTCTGTGGACCTCGATCTCACACATTTTCATACTAGATCGTCCTCTTCTCAATCACAACATAAAAAAATCAAAATATGTCTGTGATACAAACCTTATCCTAATAAGTAGCTCTATCTAATACATCAACACACTCTCACTATCATCCTCCTAGAAACAATATTCTCTCATCATTATTAGCATCTACATTTCATCAATGCACTGAGGTTAGTAACATCATTCATCCATATGTAAAAAGAATCAATAACATACTCTCACTCAATAAATCCTCATAAACCATACCCTAGCATCAAAATGCATCAATACTACAATAATAATAGCATAAAACATCTCTACTTAGTAATTACAGCACTAAACAAATGCCACCGACATATTCTGTGAAAAAACATAACTAACACTCAATTTGGGAACTTCACTCATCCAACTACCACCATCAAAGAATTATTATGTAGTATTACACAATTACCCCTTAGCAGTATACGATCAACCTTACTCAACCCTACAATGAGAACAATAGAAGGTTTATAAAAGCATTACATTATCCATTCATAGAAATGGAGGCTAAAACAACATATTAAATACAAATGACAAAAAAAACCAACAACAATACACTTAGGCATACTCTAATAATACTCTTCAATAGGCTCCATTCAATGTTCCATAATGATTGCATGACCACATCACTGCTATGAACCTATAACTCTATCTAGACCCCTTGCTCAACACATTTTCCCTCAATTCATTCTGACATTTGATTCAATGCATACCACAATCTGACATTTTAGGGGACATTTCATTTAAGTCTCTATTTTGATTACTCATATAACTCAATTCACACCATCATCTTGTGTAAATTTAGGGCTAGATAGTTCTATGTTATAGATAATTGCATTTTTTTACTAAATTTCAATAGTTTTCACATTACATGCACTGCATATCATCATAAGAAACTATATAGAGAGAACAATGACATTAGCAACGTGGTGGAACAATAAGGAATATTAAAATAAAAGAATACAGAATAGAGACACTAGAATATAGGCTAGAGGCAAGGGAAAACCCCCACAAGAGGAAAAACCAAAAATCATTTCTTCTTCTTCTTATGTATTTCATCGAAATTTTAGCTGAGATACAAGGTACAATAATAATGAGACATGAATATTTCAACATCAAGCATATTAGCCCTTCAAGGGCCAACCCCAAATCATATAAATTTCTCATGATATGGAAACATTCAAAAGCTCTCCTAAGGACTTCTGATAAGTCTCCTTAACATATGAAATCATAAGGGTTGCCTCCATATCCGTGTCACAAGTAGCATATATGCTTGACTCAAATAACATACATGATACAACCATAGGATCATGTGTCATATATATGCGACGCAGTAATATCACTTTATTTTCATCGTAATTGTAAGCATCATTGTCATCCATCACTATTAATAATATAGAATATTGTAGCCACACATCACTGTTATAAGCATAGAATGTGAATGGCACAAATCATTGTCATTAGCATAAAATGTTACTTCCACACATTAATTTCATGAACATAGAATGTCACTATTACACATCATTGTCAAGACCATAGAATGTCATTGTCACACATTACTCCCTTAATCATATGTATCACCATTATTTTTCATTATAATAAACATATGTATTACTTACATATGTCACTATTCTAGGGCTCATCAAACCAACCACTAACACTCAATATGCAATATTCTTAGGCTACACCAAGCACTATAAAAAATAATACATACCTTACTACTTTACCTTAACAAATATTTCATAGAAGACAATCATGCATAAATGTTTAACACATCTCTTCTGCCCTCATATACTTGGCCTTGTGCATACTGAAGTTTTTGATTTGAGTCCTTTGATTAGTAATTTTTGTGACACCGATGTGCACCCTATATTAGGGCTCTATCTTCCTCAAAACACTACACTATCCCAAGGGAGAAACTTAAGAAAACTGCAACTAATTATTATGAGTTACAATCCTCTCAAAAAAATGACTTGATATTATTCTAGATAGCCTTGGTCCTCTCCCAAAAGTTACAAAAATATTTTTCCCTATTTGTTAAAAACTTATATCAATAGACCATGCATCAAACTAACTTCAAAAACCAACGAGTAATCTCCTCAAACTCAGCCCTATCACGAAGGTCACATTAAAGGGTCTCATCCCTCCCTTTAACAATACAAAACTTAAATGAAGATCAATAGAAATTAGGGACACAAACATATATTTTATTGCGCTTGGGTCTAGCCCTAACTAGGGAACAAATAATACCCTTTATCCAGTGAGGTTTTCTCTACAAACTAGGCCCTTCTACCTTGACAAAATAACCAAAACCCATGTATGTGTGACTTCTTGAGACCATACACACTTTAGACTAAAAGAAAAGAGAACGAGATGTGATGTGTGTGTTTTAATGAGCTCTATTTTTTCTTAATTATATTAATCAACGAAGAACCCAAGGGGTTCCTTAAATCCAATGTGACCCTTCCTTTTGGTGAGGTTGACTTCAATAATACCTTATTATGTTTTTAAATACATTTACCACATCCATGGATTATTTATTTCTCAAATAAATTTTCCACATCAAATAATAATTGGCGGAGTTCCAAACACATCAATAATAATATTTATCTTATCCAATTTCAACTCTCCTTTTGTGGAAATATCGTTTGTCCTCAGTGTAGATAGGATTTTCATGGGGAAATGCATCTTGAAGTTGCTCCAAAATTTCAACACTCCCTCTCAGTTAGGGAAGAATTTCTAGTTGTATCATGTGTCTCATATTGAATGTACATGTATTGGCATAATAGAAGGTAACCTTATTTCATAGAGAATAATAATCCACAACCGATGGTAGGGGAGATTTATTTACCATAACCAAGTCCATGGTAGTCACATTTGACCTTGGTAAACATGATATATAGTCTGTTGATCTCCTGGTCAACCTCTATCACCTCATCTCAGCTTTGTAATAATGACTTGATCCATAGAATAGTGAGAATGATCCATATTGACAACACAGGAGATCAATATACCACAACGATGTCCATGGCAGTCATAAATAACCTTGGTATAGATCATCCAAACCCTTTGACCAATTACTAACCCTCTCCCAAATTTATTATCTTTGATCAAGTGGTAGAAAATCTACATCAAGTATATAGGGGAGATCAATTTATCATAGCAAAGTCCATGGCAGATGTTTCCTTCCTTGGTAAAGATGAAACACACCTAAGGCTCCTCACCCATGTGGCCAAGATCGGATTAAATTCCAACAATATTAATTGAGTCCATGACCTATTTATAAGGGTGAATTCTGGGTAGGATGCACACTAGGGTATGTACTCACCCAAGTCCATGGCTTTAATGATTACCCTCTGCTAGGGCTCTAGGTACAAGACCCCCTTCACCATGTCCATGGTTATTAATAAATATGGGGGATGGCATATGCTTAGTGTTCTTTATTAGGAGTGTTATATCTGAAGGAAGGAGAGCTTTTTTTCACATCCTGCTTCACGAAGTTCTAGACTAGTCATAAGGATGGGGGATAGTATATGCTCAATGTTCTCGATACATTCTCCTTCAATCCAAGCTACTTTTTGAAAAATATTAACTTTATTCTCAGCAAAGTCTTCGTGAGAATGTCTACAATTTGTTAATATGGTGAAGCCTCACTGCTTCAATGTTGCAATAAGTCACTCTTAGAGCCTCATTATTCTCTCTGTGTTGGAGCTTCAATGATCCATCAATGGAACCATGTCTAACAATAATGTGGTTAAATTCTAAAGTCATTATCCTCACAATACAATTGGTGACTTCTAGACTAAATTCAATGGAAGTATTCTACCTAATCACTAAGGAAACCAAAGAAATATTGATACTGAAAAAATGCCTCAATGTATTATTCCTATTTACAACACTCCTACTTCACTTGGCATCAAAATATCTCTCCAATCACAACACTATCTCAATCCACGACTAAGCATATCATGAAGGTATCTCAATACCATCTTTGCAACATCCCAAGGTACATGTCTAGGCTTTATCTATCTCAAACAACATGTTCCAAAGAGAAGATTCATCTAAATGCATATGCATCATGTGATGCACCAGATCTAAATTTGAAAAGGAGCCTCTCAACTAATTTAGTGTAATCCATCATGCCAATTCTCTAACAACATACCTCCCTTAACAAGGAAGTCCTCATTAAATCTATATTACACTTCTAGTCTCAAGAAGTGGATCACCTTGGCCTAAGAGGTCACTTCTTTCTGATGAGATGATCTAATCCTATCAAAAATATTTGTTTAGCTTATACAACAAAATATTAAAGAAACACATTTAAACTTAAACATAGTTTGGGTCTGCATCAAGTGTCCTTCAAGACTAGCATGTCAATCCGACAGGACTTGCTTCAATCTATAATAATAGATCTCCTACTCACGAACATGAAAGCCCTGAGGTAGCCCCAAGTACGCTTCTTGCTTAAGTATCATGGAGGAAGCCAACTTAACATACATCTGATAATAGTGCATAAGGAAACAAGTGTTACTATGTTATCATAGTTCTTTCCCCCTTAGAGCACATTCCTTATCATTGTTGAATTTTAGTTCTTGAAGGATATATTTTTCCTAGGGACTTCTTCTCTTAAAAAATCTCATTCAATATTAATAGTCTAGTCCCTCTACATAGGAAACCTCTTCAGTCATTATCATCAACCTTGGAGTTTGCAATCCTTCCTATAATGTCTTGAGTTCTTGTCCATTTTCTAACACCACTCTAATCATGGGATTTATTTACATCCTCCTCAATATCAATATTTAGGAATTAGCTCTTACATCCATCAGATGTATCTGTTGAACCCAAAATAAGGGAAATAATAAAAATGTAAATAAACATAACGATTGTGTAACTAATCATGATGTAGGACCAACTTTCTTCTCTAAATATGAGAGGGTCTCTTTCACTTTTCTACACCATCTCCCTCTTAGAGCTAACTCTTCCGGCATCTTGATGTTCCTAAAAAAGGATCTACTTTCCTTGATCATGCCCTCACAGGAAATTAGGGACACAAGCATTAGGTTAGCCAATTTCACATGTAAGAGGATTAAACAATAGTGTCAGAATGTAAATGATATAAGAAAGAATAGTATCACAAGGAAATAACATAAGTCTCAAAATTACTTATTTCAAATGAGTATTATAGGAACCTATTAGCTCCCTCTTGCTCCTACCTTTATTAATCACAACATTCCATCAACTATATGTCAAAATTGTCTGCAAAAATGCTTCCTCTTAATCACCACTTATATTTGTATTTATAGATCCTTAATCCCCTTCATCAATAACCAATCCCAAACATCAGTGTATTGTTGAAAATAATACTAAGAGGGGGGGTGAATCAATATTATCTAGTCCTTTTAACAATTCTTCCTTATTTATACTTTGAATTATTTTTGCATATCAGTACCATAAAACAATGAGCATGAACAAGAAAAACAGGACAATCACATCAAAGAACACAGATATAAGGTGGAAACCCAATGTGGGTGAAAACCACTGCTGTAATATGTCTCTATCTTTTAGAAATAGAAAATCCTTTACAATGGTCATTGTACTGGGGCAGCCTGTACCAGTACACAGCGCAACCTGCAGAGAGCTACAACCCTCTCGTTCCATCTCCGTGGAAGGGAGCTACAACCCCCTACTTCTTTTCTTTCAGGGACCACTTTTCATAAATTTTCAAACTGGATCCATAAATATCAAATGATCATCAGGTACTAGTAAGTCACCCAGATAACCAGATCCACAATAACAAAAAACTAAACCCAGAACACCTTCTGTGGCGTCTCCTGCAGCGCCTCCTGCGGCGTCTCCTGCGGCGCCTCCTGCGGCGTCTCCTACGGCGCCTCCTGTGACGTCTTCGGCGGCACCTCCTGTGGCGTCTCCTGCGGTGCCTCCTGTGGTGTCTCCTGCGGCGCCTCCTGTGGCGCCTCCTGTGGCGTCTGCTGCGGCGCCTGCGGCGCCTCCTCCAGCATCTCCTGCGGCGTCTCCTGCGATGCCTCCTACGGCGTCTCCTGCGGCAACTCTTGCGGCGTCTCCTGCGGCGCCTCCTACGACACCTCCTGCGGCGCCTCTTGCGGCGCCTCCTGTGGCATCTCCTGCGGCACCTCCTGTGGCATCTCTTGCGGTGCCTCCTGCGGCGTCTCTTGCGGCGCCTCTTGCGGCATCTCCTGCGGCGCCTCCTGCGGCGTCTCCTGCGGCGCCTCCTGCAGCGTCTCCTGCGGCGCCTCCACACTTCTGCAGCTGCAGCGCTCGAGAGATCACCCTTCACAGATTTTCTTTCCACTTCACTTTCATATAGATCGAGCTTTTGAAACAATAACCCAATATTTCAGATCTTAAGATATTCAACCCAAAAGCATACCCAAGCCAAATGATCTCCTTTGCTTTATATAGGCAAGCTCTTCCTCAAATCATGGACCAATACCACGGGCCAAAACCATAACAAACCAATACCATCAACTCAATACTAGGGATCAACACGTCTGTCAAGATTCCATGGTCCAAAAACCATAGGTTCAAATTCAAAGGACTAACTACCATGGACCAAAGGTAAGTTTTCCGACATGAAATAAACTTTTCTCTACATAAAATTCCGTGAACTTTTCTCCTGCGTACTTCTTAATTCTCATCATATTGAGAGCCATGCCATGGGTGTTGCCATCAAGTACAACATCTGTAACATATAACCATACCAGAAACATAATGCCAACAATCTCCCCCTTTGGACTTGATGGCAACCTCAAAAACTTCAGCGACATTCTCCCCCTTTGACATCAAGGGCAAAGGGTTATGCTCCCCCTAAGAACATGCTCCCCCTGAATATGAACCAGATCTGCAAAGAAGAACCATAATCCACCAGACACCATTAATGACCAAGAAAGAGATAGAGACATATTGCAGCTATATTCAGACCAGCTCCCATGATCTCCTTTTGTACATCCTCCATAATGCCAACAATGCATTATATGCTCCCCCTGAACCTGTGCCGCAACCCAGCACATGTACGCATATACCTCAGATGAATCATGCGTACAACCAATAATCAGAAGAGTCTCAACAATAAGATGATGCATCAACAACCCCCAGCTTTTGCCTGAGGTATTCAAAAGTCTCCCTGGGCAATGGTTTGGTGAGAATATCAGCAACTTGTTCCTTAGAAGGAACATACTCCAACTTGACCTTTTGTGCAAGCAATTGTTCCTGGAGAAAATGATACTTGATTGGTATGTGCTTGGTTTTTGAATGGATGACAGGATTCTTTGAGATGCTTATTTCACTTGTGTTATCGCATAAGATAGAGATAGGTGGTGTACAAGTGATTTGAAAATCCTGCAAGG
>APFE030418580.1:266405-296559 GCA_000404065.3 Pinus taeda
TTTCTTTCAAGGACCACTTTTGATAAATTTTCAAACTGGATCCATAAATATCAAATGATCATCAAGTACCAGTAAGTCACCCAGATAACCAGATCCACAATAACAGAAAACTAAACCCAGAACACCTTCTGCGGTGTCTCCTGCATCTCCTCCTGCGGCGTCTCCTACGGCGCCTCCTGCGGTGTCTCCTGCGGCGCCTCCTGCGGCGTCTCCTACGGCGCCTCCTGCGGCATCTCCTGCGGCGCCTCCTGCGGCGCCTCCTCCGGCGCCTCCTGCGGCGCCTCCTGCGGCGTCTCTTGCGGCGTCTCTTGCGGCCCCTCCTGCGGCATCTCCTGCGGCGCCTCTTGCGGCGTCTCCTGCGGCGCCTCCTGCGGCGTCTCCTGCGGCGCCTCCTGCGGCGTCTCCTATGGCGTCTCCGCACTTCCGTAGTTGCAGCACTCGAGAGATCACCCTTCACAGATTCACTTTCCACTTCACTTTCATATAGATCGAGCTTTTGAAACAATAACCCATATATTTCAGATCTTAAGATATTCAACCCAAAAGCATACATAAGCCAAATGATCTCCTTTGCTTTATATAGGCAAGCTCTTCCTCAAATCATGGACCAATACCACGGGCCAAAACCATAACAAACCAATACCATCAACTCAATACTAGGGATCAACACGTCTGTCGAGATGCCATGGTTCAAAAACCATAGGTTCAAATTCCAAGGACTAACTACCATGGACCAAAGGTAAGTTTTCCCACATGAAGTAAAATTTTCTCTGCATAAAATTCCGTGAACTTTTCTCCACATGAAATAAGATTTTATAAACTTTTCTCTGCATAAAATTCCGTGAACTTTTCTCCTGCGTACTTCTTAATTCTCATCATATTGAGAGCCATGCCATGGGTGTTGCCATCAAGTACAACATTTGTAACATATAACCATACCAGAAACATAATGCCAACATGTATATGATGATGAATCGATCTATATAATACCCTCTCTTATTGGGAGACAAGCCCATGTAGGGTTACTCTAAATCTATCATAATGCTACATTTACCTCTTAAATAACTCAATATTCAAAATCACACTAGGGTTCTAGCATTATATAACCCATGCCTTTATCATATCCAAGGCCACTCCTAGGTTTCGTCCTAAACCCTAACCTTTATTTTGTATGAATAAGAGCTCCCTAGGGTTTCCTTCAAACACTAGAATTTTCTTAGGTCTCCAACATCTTCATCTCTTTCAGTCTGCTCGATTAAGAAATCCATGATAGGTGTCTTCACGAGGGTCATCTTGATGACTTTATCCTAACCACAACATTGATACCATGTTCATTTTAGGGATAGATAGTTCTATGATGTAGATAATTACTTAAAACATTTTCAACATTTTTTACATTACATGTGCCCAATATCATCTTAAGAAATTATATAGATAGAACATTAACATCAACAATGCAATAGGATAGTAAGGAACATTAGAAGGAAAGAATACACAATAGAGACACCGAGATTTAGGCTAGAGACCAGGGAAAACCCAAATGGGGGAAACCCAAAATCAATTCTTCATATTCTTATGTAGTTCATCAAAAGAAGGTACAATAATAATGAGACAAAAGTCTTTCAAAATTAAACACATTAGGCCTTCATGGGTAACCCTAGATCATACAAAATACTCATGAGATAAAATTGCTTAGAAGCTCCTGTCAAAACCTTTGATAGGTCTCCATAACACATCAAATCATAAGGGTGGCCTCTATATCTCTGTAGCAAGTAGCATATATAGTTGACTCAAATAGCATACATGATACTATTATAGGATCATGTATCACTGATATGTGACACAATCATATCATTTTATTTTCATCGGAATCATAAGAATATTTGTCACTCATCACTCTTATAAGTGTGGAATATTGTAGCCATGCATCACTATTATAAGCATAGAATTTCCCTACCTAAGATCACTATCATGAACATAGAATGTTACTACTAGGCATTAGAGGAAATTTCAGCCTACAAGTGCCCATGAAATTTTCATGTAATTTCCACGTCATAATATCTAAATGAGTCAAAACCTTCAAAATTTAAAAATAGCTACGTGCAATTTTTTTGGAGGGAAAAGAAGAAAAAATACTTTTTGAAATTGTATTTTTGACTTGTCTCCTTATAGGTTTACTCAAATTTCAAGTGTAGACACAAGTTGGATGCATAATTTAATTTTGCATCCAATGAGTAACCATTATGCATACTTTTGAGAAGACTCACATTGAAAAAAAAATTGAAGATACATTAAAAATGCTTGTTGGGCGTGTTTTTTTAATGTATCTTCAATTTTTTTCGATGTGGATATTCTCAAAAGTATGCATAATGGATACTTGTTGGATGAAAAATTTAATTTCTCATACAACGAGTATCTACACTTGAAATATGACTAAGCCTGTAAGGAGATAAGCCAAAAATACAAATAGAAAAAGTAGTTTTCTTCTTTTCCCTCTAATATTCATAAATCTTATTTTATTATTTTAACTATTATTTTAATATTTTTCCTTAGGACAAGGCCTTCAGGCTACAATATCCTCTAATGAATTGTTGTCATGATCATAGAATGTTATTGTCACACATCACTTCCTTAAGAATAGGTATCAATGTTATTTATCAATGTCATAAGCATTTGTATTATGACCATATGTCAGTGTTCCAAGGCTTATCAAACTAGCCACTAACAATCCATACACATTGTTTTTATGTTTCCCCAAGCATTTTCCAAAATCAAACACATGTTAATACTTCACCTATGCAAATATTTCATAGTAAACAATCATGCGTACCTCTTTAACACATCTTCTTCTACCCTGCTATACTCGGCCTCGTGCTTAGTGAAGTATGTGATTTGAGCCCACTGATTAGGGCCTTTTGTGACTCCCAAATCAGCCTTATATTAGGGCTCTATCTTCCTAAAAACTCTATATTTTCCTAGATACAAAATCAATATTTCTCAAGCCACTTACTAGGCCTTATGGCCCTCCAAATACAAACCTTTATTTGATGCTACAACGGCTTACCCCTCTTCCAAAAGTTACAAAAGTATTCAGTCCTATATGGTAGAGACTTTCATCAACATACCATGTAGCAAAGCACCTCTAAACAGCAATTATTAATCTACTTAGACTCAGCCCTATAACCAAGGTATTGAGGTCATATTAAAGGGTCATGTCCCTCCCTTTTACAACACAAAACATGACGAAATATCCATAGAAATTAGGGATAGAGAAATAGATGTAACTGAGTTTGGGTTTAGCCCTAAATAGGGCACAAATAATCTCCTTAAAAAAACAAATCTTTCTCCACAAACACAACCCCTTTCCATTCACAAAAGGATCACAAGCCATTGCACCTACAACTTCTTGAGACCACACACACTTTAGACCAAAATATGACAAGATAATGAGATGTGATGTTTGTGCTTGAATGAGATATAATATTTCTTATTTATATTAATCAATGGAGAAGCCATGGACTCTTTCAAATTAAAATTAGTTTTCCTTTAACGAATTTGAACCATATCAATGAATTAAATAAATCAATGCTTACTTTAACAAATTGATATTGTAGACCAAAACAATTATATTAATTTTATTCTGCTTCTTTCCTGGGTAACTGATCAATCACGTCACAATGATTCCAAATACGTTGGGAAATTTTGATAGATTAGTTTGTGATTTTCATTTTCCATGCTATAGTATGCAGACAATAATTACCGATGGGTAATCTAGGTTATGGGCTCTAATTGATACCTATAAATCAAGTTTGCAAATGCTGCAGAAAAAAATTCTCATTTTTAACCAACATTTGTTAGTTATCTTGGGGAAATATAAAAATGATTTCATCTAGATTTTATCACACCTTTGTTTCAACATCTTTAAGAACCTCTACTACTCTAGAACATATCAACTAGTTATCAAACCATTAGTCACGCAACCTACAACTATTGATATCAATGCCAACACAAGCTCACTAAACTATTTATATCAATGCCAACCCCATGTTGCAAACACAACTTGCACACCTTTAATATTATAAGTTAAATATACTAAACCAATAATATCTATCAATGAAAAGAAAATATTCAAACCATTCACACTATTATGGTGTCTCCAAGTTCCAAATATTAAAATACATTAATAAAAAAACTCTCGTCCTTAAAGTATTGGGTATTGATATAAATTTCAAAACTAATATCAGAAGATATATAAAAATTAATAAGAAGAGGCTATTATCGTATCTATATAGGACAAGTTAAATCCTCAATATTGAGACACCCATGGTATGTTTTCCCCCTCGTTTTTATAATGTAATTATACTTGACATTATAAAATGGTATAATTTATGTAATAGCCTAAAGAGTCAGTGCAGAAGTCCATGATATAAGATGGAAGAGGAAATATCTAACCATGTGGTTTTTCTTGCACTAGTAATTAATTTTTATGGTGCAAATAATAAAAAAACGAAGAGGAGTCAAAGAAGAACATAGAAAAATACGATTAGGAGATACTAAAAAGGAAAATTAAGAACAATATCGGGCTTTGACCTCTTCTTTGTGAATATCATGAAAAAATATAGAAACATCCATGAGTTGATGCAATGGGATTCCCTAAAAGATACAATTAACCATAAGATCAAGAGGATAAAGAGGAGATGGGAGTGAGTGCTTTCCAAGGAATGGTTAATAGATTAATCTAGGTGCTAGCTATTGTTGACAAACCACATGCAAAATGTTTCTTGCTAAGAGACAGTTGATAAGCCACCATGGCTGCTTACTGTGAGCTAATAAACCACACTTAAAGTGTTTGACATGGCTAATAAATCACCCATTCTTGTGAATTATGATGTGATTTACTAGTTGTCAAGCCACCCAATGTCATAATATGTATTTCCTATCCTTCGAGTATTGAAGATGGATTCCTAATAAGTCTGTTGAAAGGAAATCCTCCTGGATCATCGATGGAAAATTTTCCATCAAAGTATTGAAGATGGATTCCAAGCTTGGATGGAAAACTGAAGTTCCACCTTTAGTTTTGCCTTTGCATTTATTGTAATGGCATGTATTTAGTTGATTGTTGTGAAATTCTAGTGCATTAACTTGTCAAATGTAATTCGTGAGTGCTTATGTTTTTCTTTATGAATTCATGTCATATCTAAGGGATAAACGTCTAAATATTTCTATTTATTGTTTATGGAGTGTATTATGTGTTTAATGGCTATAAATTACTGAATCGAATTCCCTTTTTCTTGTTTATAAATGTGATGTTTATTATCATATTATTTCCTAAGGAATGGGTTATTATTATGCTCACTTTGAGCTTGGTGTCTGTCTGAATGCTTGTGCATGGAAAGAAAGACAACTTTCATAAAAATAAACTAAAAGCCTAGCATAAAACAATTTTTCCATCAGGGCTTACTTTTACAAATTCACAAGATTAGTAGGGATAATCATGTCCTCATATACAAATGTGTAATACATACATACATGCATGCATACATACATACATACATACATATATATACATTTCAGGCCACAAGTTGAGAGGGGCTTAGGTAGGGTGAAAACTGAGGAGGGATAGCCCTAGTTTCATATAAATGAGAATATATCTATGTGTGTGTGTGTGTGTGTGTGTGTGTGTGTGTGTGTGTGTGTGTGTGTGTGTTTATCTATGTGGGTTGAAATGGAATCACGATGGGTTGAGGCTATGTAAAATCCCTGAAAGGATAGAATATGGAATATCTAAATATTTGTGGCTATGCACCTACATAAGCATTTTCATACAAACCTAAAATTCAGGTGGAGTGTGGCTTTGGAGGCCGCACGCTAAGGATCTATTAAAATAAACATATAATGATTTGAATTTGCTAAATTTAGTAGACTTGAAACCCTATGCCCAAGTGGGAATAGGCCTTGAGCATCACATGCCCATGTGGTTGGGCACCATGAACAAAGGCTAGAGAGATGTGTGATCATGTTCGTTGATATCCTCATTGAATCCATGCCATTAAATGGACACAAAAATAATGACCCCAGAGGTTTTTAGGGTAGGATATGGTTGAACCTTCCACGATTTAATTTTAAAGATGATGTTGCTTATGGCCTTGTTCATTCGTAAACCCTTGAAATGTAGTAAAGGCCTCAAATCCCTCTTATAGCATGAGAAATGGAAATGATTTGGTTTTTAAGTGGGGCCAAACCATGTTACTACCTCAACATCCTCAAGGTTGTGATGCCACTTGGATGGTTTCCATCAAAGGAATCTTGACATTTTTGTAAGAGGTCTCCAAATGAAACTCATAAGATTTTATCCTTGGAATGATGTGGCAGGAGTGCAACCCCTTTGATCAGTTTCAGTGCAGTGTTGTGTTTAAATCCATGGGGCACTATATTAGAGGCGTACATGGATGCTCCACGCAACCATGGAGATTTTGATTAAATGTGTCCTAGAGTTTGGCAAATGAGCTTGAAGGGAATGCATGAGATTCCATTCCAGTATGATGTGATGTTGTGGCCCCATTCATTTGTAACCCATGTGAATGGTTGGATGCTCCCTATAGGTTGATGTGGTGACATAGTAAGGTCAAACCTCCATGTAATCTAAGGGGATTCTTCCCTAGTGTTTCCAAAGAGGTATTGCAAAGGAAATTCCCTATATTTTATGTTAGGAGAAAATTTTAGAGCAATTGATTCAAAAATACTTTTATTATCTATTGGTGATGAATAACCCTAATGACAATGAAGATAAATTGAAAAAATAATAAGGCTCTTCATATCTACAAAACAATGTTAGAGAATATTGTGAAGAATAACATGCAAAATAGAAAAGAAAATAATAGCATACAAGATAGTGCAAACGCAATGGAAAATAAATTATTTTATTATTAAAATTAGTATAACAAGCTACACATGATGGAGAGAAATACCAATATGGGTCTACTGCAACATGAACCATTATGGGATCGATTCTTTTGTTCCATGGCACTTTAACAACTATTTTCTCTCTCAAAGCATTGTAGTCAATAATGGAGAAAATCGTTGAACTCAATATTGAGAGCTTGAATGTTTTAAGACAATATTGATGACGATGAAATGGTAAAGTGTAGAGAGTAAGGAGTAATCTCCCTATTTAAATTAAATATTAGGATAGATGTATATTTAACGAAATAATAAGAAAATATTAGACTAAATCAAGATCTAGTTATTAAGAATATTTTATTATATTTAAGGGAGGAAAATATTCGTCAAATGGTCAAAAAATATTTATTTGGTAGATTAACTAAAAAAAATTGATTATTGAGTTAATTAAGAGAAATGGTTAAAGTAATTAACAAATAAAAAATGATTTATTAATTAAATGAGATATAGTCAAAGTGAGTCACATATAATTATTAAATAATGATTTAATCATTATCTCTTAGGAAAGAATTTTAATAATTAAGGAATAATAAGGAGATAATCATTTATTTAATTATTCTTGGGTGATGCAGTAAAAAAGGGTTAGAAATAATTAATAAATAATGATTTAATAATTATTTCAAGGGAAAGAAATTAAATGATTAAGGAGTAATAAATAAATAATGATTTATTTAATTACTCCTATGGATAAGTGAAAATATTTTAATTATTTTCGCTAAATGGATAAATATAAAAATAACATGAAATTAATTAAATGAATTTATGAGTTATTTTCAAGTGGGTAAACAAACTATTTTTAGGAAAAGAGGTTCTTTAAATTATTTGCTAAGGCGAAAGTGGGTTTTATGTGTAAAACCCATACTACATGGTATATTTTGATCATCATAGTGTAAAATTTCTAGGCGATCAATTTTTAGGTGATAACATTTTATTCCTAAGATGAGGTGGAATATGGAACCCACACTTACATTTTCTCTATATATGACCAAGTTACAACCCCAGGAAGTTTCCTGCCCAACTAACCCCAACTGGGCCCATAAACTCTGGGTGTTACAACTCTCAGGGTTAGGGTTTTGGTTGTTTAGGGTTTTCTCTTGTTGGTCAATAATAAATAGGGCCTTTAGCATCATTGTAACACAGTTCAGAAGCATGTAGTCACCACATCTCTTCTTAGAGATAAGCTACCATCTCCCGAGCTAGTTTGTTTGCATTCTATTTGTAACCATATTTCAATATTTTGATATTAGTGAAATTAAGTGATATTTCTGCAACATCTATGTATTTATGGTTATATTTGTAATTTGATGTGTCCTTGTTTAACTTCTGATTAACATGGGCCGCAGAAAAAGTTATAGTTTATGTTAGCACCATTGGGAGTAGTTATCCCGTAAGTCACCATGGTCATGGTACATCTTTGAAACATAAAAGTTGAATTCTAGGGTGCTTAAAATGCTTCATCATCCCATGGAAAAGGCTACCCGAGCATGTCAAATACCTGATTTATAGGGGGTTTGTCTTTGGTCCAGTGGGTGTGGTACTATTTCGGGCTACCCAACCCACCTAGTGCTTGGTACTGGTAACTAACTAGCGAGAAGCTAAAGATGCAACTGCTCCCTTGGAAATAATGTATCTTAGTGGCCAAAATTAGGGAATCCTTTCCTTATAAGTGGACGTGTGGGAAACAATAAAGCCTCATCCATTACCTTGGTTGATTCTTTGACTTCTAGAAAGTGTCGCCTATTCTCTCGGGATGTTGCCCCAGTACCCATCAAAAGATATCTCCACAAGGCCCAGTTACTTTGAGAGTGGAAAACACAAATAGGTCTTCACACAATATTTTATCATATGAAAAAATAAATAATTTTTTGTTTTGTATGATTGATCATATAACATAAGTTAATGGGAAAACAATCCTTTTATTTTTTGCTTTGATTTATGTATGTGATTTACTTGCTTTGATACTTATCTCCTTCCATTATCACACAAAGTGACACACACTCTACTTGACACCATAGGGGATAGCACAATTCCTCATCACTCTAGGCATTTCCAAAATCTAACTCCATTATTTGGAGGTGTGCAAAGTCTCTCACTATTTAGGCATAGAAGAAACCACACAACCACTGTTATACGATCATCTCTTACCAATGAAACTTTCATTGAGACCCCTCTTCATCAAATCACTCCTTTCACTATCCCTCATGGGACTGCACAAGATACCGCTCAAGGGACCCCTCACAGTACCCATCAGGGGAGCCTACAAAACTCCTCTCCTAGGACTCCACATAGTTCTCACAAGGGTAGCCATCCTCATAATGGAACCCCTTTACATATAGTTGTTAAAAATCATTTCTCAATGGAGAACAACTTGTAAGCCCCGTTTTGGCTTCCTCAAATCTCCTAGATTTAAGCCACTTAATCAATGATCCTATTGCACATGGCCATAATTGATCACCCAGCCCAACCAAGCTCCCTTCAGGTGTTCCAAAATTCAAAGGGGAATAAGGAGAATACCAAGGAAACCATGTTATGACCTTTCACCTCTATTGTTCATCCAACAATACCATCAAAGATATTATTCACTTATGACTCTTTCAGTGCACTTCCACAAAGCCTGTAATAAAATGGTACATAGACCAACCCTCTATGTCACATGGGAACTTTAGTTCCCAAGCCATAAAATTCCTTACATTCTTTCAATTCCCAGTCCGCCAAGACTCAAGGCTAGAACTCCTAACCCATTTCAAGTAGACATTTGCTACACACATATCAGACCATATCCATGAGTGGCAAAAATGTCATGGTTTTTGTAAAGATCATCTGGAGGCGAAACTCCTCCTAGATCTATTCTTAAGATCTCTCGTATCAGAAATCTCAAAATATGTGGAAACTTCCTTCCCATAGAATCAACAAGGGGTTATCACCAAAGATCAAAAAATACAGCTTATATACATGCAATTTGGATACCTCTTCCTATTCTTCCTGACACACCTTGTTTGCAAACTTTTAAACCTGAGTTGCTATGCACATCTAGTGTCGTACATGGGTTTATTGGTACCATCACCCAAAATCAACTAGGAGACACCTTCCAGTACTCTGAAAATACATACAGTGGCCAACCATTTGGTTTCATGCTTGCAACACCTTCACCACAAAACATAGGATATTGTCGTGTCGGCTTACCCCTTTGCAAAACCCTGTTATGCAGGTGGGTCCATACACTCCAACGTAGAGTAGCCAATACCCTCCCAGACAAGGTAGCCAATATCATCCCGCATAGGGAAACACATATCCCCCTAGGACCATGGAAGCAATTTCCTCTTCCCAAAATACATATCCTAACCAAGGATAGGGGAACCAATATTTCCCTTTTCCACTAGCTCAACAAAATAACCCAACAATATAAAATAGTGTAGGAGTTAATTTTGTACAACCTTCTCTCCCTCAAAAATAGGAATCATTTGAAAAAATAAACATAGTTAATCTAGCCAATGTTGCTAATAAGAAAGGAAAGAACACGCCCAAGGTAGAGCTCACATGCGGGGGAAACAATTAGCAACAATATATGTGGGCACCAGCTAGAGAAAGCCCCAACTAGTACCCAAACCAGGGACAAACCAATAATAAAGTACAAAGGAAAAACAAGAACCTAAGTCTACAGACTAATCATTATTATGCTATTTTTGAGGAATGTGGTCATTACACCCATCATTGCCCACAACTCCTTGAGTTGAAGAGGATGAAAGATAGTGGAGGGAAAGGGGGGAAAAACCAACAAACTGTAGTAGTGCAGAATCCTTTCCCCCATCAAGGAGTGGTAAATACCCAAAAGGAACGATCCCAATAATACTATCAGAATCCTCTAGAAGGAAGTTCCCATAATACCTTAAGACGTAGCATATACATGGAAGGGTAACAGGTTCTCCTGTAGATGTGGAACCAAGATTATGGAAACCTGTCAAAAATAAAGCCTTCCTCTTTGAATACTACAGCACCTACAACACCTTTAAAAATACCTCGATGCCCCATAGAACCCATCCCAAATATGGTCAAAGGACCTTTATGGTGAACTGGGAAAAACTCAAGTGTTACTCATAGTTATAGCATAGTCCAAGACTTAGCTCAATCTTCTTCAGCTATGTCAACATTGGAAGTCTTATACACATGCCCAACCAAAATCCTTAATTCCCGATTTAGGAGAAATTGACCCCATAAATTCTCATTTAATGGTTCTTGAAATGGATAAATCTACCCCACAACTTCCATTAGTCGTCTCTTTCCAAATTCCAGTCTCATTCCAGAATATCACCATCCACCATTGCATAGTTGATGAGGGAGCATCCACATGTATTGTCCAAAATAGTTTGGAAAAAAATTGGATCTCCTAAACTCAAACCATTTGAAGTTACTCTAAGAGAATATGACAAGAGCGATTTTGTTCCTATAGGTCTATACGAAGGTGTTCCAGTACAACATTCCAATAAAATAGTACTCATTGACATAGATGTCTTGGATGAATAATTGATTACAATATCCTTCTTGGATGAAGTTACATGTATGAAATGAAGGCAATGTCATCTTCTCTGTTCAAGATAATGATGTTCCCTCATGATTCGAAAATTGTTACAATTGACCAATGCATATACTATGAAAAGAAGAGATTAATTTCCCCTAATGGTTTGCCACATTTCATCAAATCTTATCCCTATTTGATCACAACCTAGACTGAATCCAGACTTGGACAATTTAAACCATCAAAGCTCCTCGACACATACCCAAGAGATCGACTGATCCAGGTAGATATTGGTGGGCACCTACCAATTCCACTTGGACCCCCACCATTGTTTCTTTCAGTTTTTTAGTTTCCTTAGTTGTAGCACAATTTACTATTTTTAGCAGTTTTTCGGGTCCTGAACTTTCAGAGTCGTTTTGAGGTCCTAAACAACGTTTTTTGGGAAAATTGGGAGCAACATGGGTTGTTGGACTAATGTTGCTCTTCCCAAAGTTGTATTCCTTGGATAGATCTTTCTAACAAGGTATTTTGAGTGCCAAATAGAGATCATATGCCAAAGTTACGACCCTGGGAAGTTCATGTACCAATAAATCCAAAATGGGGTCCATAGTTTGGCGCTTCATCTCCTAGGGTTACGTTTTTGGATTTTTAGGGTTTTCCTTTATTTGTCAAAAATAAATAGGCATTCAAGCCTCATTATAAGATATTTCAGAGGCATGTAGCTGCCACATCTCTTCTCAGAGATAAGCTACCATCGCCCTAGCTAGTTTATTTCCATTTTTGTTTGTAAGCATATTTTAGTATTTTACAGTAATTAAATGAAGTATTATTTTTGTTGCATCTTTGTATATGTGGTTATATCCATAACTTGTTGTGTTATTGTTTAATTCTATATCATTGGTATCAGAGCGGTCTGCTCTTTCTCTATCTTTCTTTGCATGTCCTTAGCGAGGGCAGACTTGAACTAGTCGAACCTTTACAAGACCAACCTTGCAAATCTTGACGACCTCTAATGGTGGATGAAAATATAGATGAGGGGGCAGGAGATCCTATCAAAATCTTGCTTGAAGAGGCCCTCGAGTGACAAAAGAATGCGATGATGGAAAACTTTGCCCAGATGCTTGAGCGACTACCCAGGGGTGACACATCTACTTCTAGCAGCTACTCTGGAAGCACCACACCCTTTAAGGTACAAGTTAACTTTCACATTCACATATTTGAGAGTCAAATAGATGTATATGCCATAGATATATGGTTAAATCATCTAGAATGGTATTTTTCTATTCATGATTTTTCTGGCTAGGAAACGATTACTTTCACTCTTCTCAAAGCCCCCTGCCATGTTAAGGACTGGTGGGAAACCTACTATGAGTAGAAGGATGAAATTACGGCCTACCTATTTTTAGCCGTACCCAGTTGGAATTCAATATGGGCTACCATCAAGGATCACTACTACCCTATCAGAAGCTATAACAATCAATACATAAAGTGGAGCACGTTGTGGTAGGGAAGGGACCAAGACATGCCAGAGTTTACAAATATTTTACACACCCTTCATACAAAGTTGGGTATCAAGGATCCAGAGCAGCATTTGGTACTCAAATATGATGAATGCCTACACAAGTACATCCAGGATGAAATAAAATTCCTTAACATCTTTTCGCTCGGCACGACATACCGATATGTTGTCAAGATCGAGCAAAAGTTTAAACAGAAGAAGCGAGACTTTGGATCTGCGAATTGGAAGCAAGGGAAGGGTGCCCCCAAACCACAGAACAGTGGACAAAGCCAAGGTGGGGCAGCCAAAGACAACTTGCCAAAGCTGCAAGAAAAGAACAGCACCGCAAAGCTGAGAAAGGACATGGGAAAGTGGTGTGAGTTCCATAAGATCTCCACTCACAACACAAGTGAGTGTCGTGCCAAACAATCACTAGTGGCCAAGCTAAAGGTTTCAGAATCAGATGCATTTTCTGACTCTGAGTTAGAACCCAACAAGGGGAATGATAAAACGAATTAGATTATTGATGTGGAGCCCAATGCCAGTGTTGCCACCATGAAGATCCAAAAGGTGGAACCCAATGATCAGAAGGAGGAGGAGCACCTCTTCCACTCACAGATGTGGGTAAAGGGCTCCTTGCTAGAGTTCAATGTTGACAACAGGAGCTAAAAGAACCTCATTTTGGTAGAGGTCATGAAGTAGCTAGGCTTACTGACCACAACACATCCACAATCATAGACCATCAGGTGGCTTCACCAAGGATGAGATCTTCGCATGAGCTAGCAGTCTCGCCTTCCATACTACATCAAGCCCCTCATGGAGGAGGTACTTTGTGGAATTGCTCCCCTTGATGTTTGTGTTGCATTATTAGGCCAACCATACTTGTGGAAGTGACATGATGTGTATGAATCAAGGCCTCATGTTGTTATTGTTACTTTGCGAAATAAGTTTCATAGGTTACCAGAGGTAGCACCACCTACTACCATCTCTTTGGTTATTATAAAACAATACAGTAAGCTCATTTCCAAAACCAAGAAATTTGTTTTCCTGATGATATGCCCTCAAGGAAGGAAGAAGATGGTGGCCACGACCTCCAGACAGGGCCTTTTATCAGGAAAACTAGTGTCCATTTAGAGCTGCTAGTCCCACTAAGATGGGTAGTTATCTTAGAAACAAACAAACCAAAGTTACTTGCATTTTCCTTGATGAGAGATAGATGAGAGAGAAGTAGAGAGTACCAACCTTAGTCTTTCACTTGTCTCCTTTCTTGTTTCCTCCCCCCTTTGACAGAGCTTAACCGCTCCTTCCTCACATGTCCCGCTTCAAAAAACACCTGTAGAGTCAAAGTAGCATAATACCATCAAAGCATAGAAATCTATAACCATAAACAATATAGGATTAGATGTATATTAACCATAAAAATACATATACCAATACCAGATTTAGAAATATACAAGTATATGGAGGAAAACTCAAATAGCTTTATTGATAGAAGTAGTAGAAGAGAGGATTACAACCTAGCGGTCTGAGCCAGCCCATCCTCCCAGCATGAAAGTGCTGTTCACCTCATGAAAATCTAGATCACCGAACACTACAAGGTTTCACAAAGAAACCAACAACACTTCCATACAAAATACAAAAATCCAGCCTCTGGATCTCTAGGATGAGGGATACATATATAGATATTTGTAGGTGGGTAAGTCAGCTTATAGGATTTTGATTACTGTCATTTCACTGATATTTCTTGGTTCCACTTGGATATTTCATGATCTCTTACTCATCCCTAGGTGAATTCAGAGAGGCAAGTGTCAAATGAGTAGCTTCTAGAAGATTCTTTGGGTTTCCACCTAGCAAACTACCTCTACCATTTGTCTACTCTCACTCATCGCACCCTACAGATGTACTTTTCAGTATGCATCACACCCTTTGCACTTGACAGGTGAGATGCATCACACCCTCAGCATGGAGCAGTCTGTATGGTCTAGTTTTGAGCAGTTTTGAGCAGTTTTTCAGGGATAACTTCTGGGAAATGATGTAATCAGTTGACCTTGTTCCTTTAGGGTATGAAACAACACTTTTAGGTGTTTAGAAGCCTTTGGTTTATGGAAATATGTGATTGGGGTTTCAGTGCCCAAATATGTCTATAACAGGGCCCCTTCGCAATACAACTACAACTGGATAAGGTCATGGAGGTGTACGAGGACATATTCACCTCTCCCACAGGGGTTCCTCTGCACTGTCACGTGAAGCACTCCATCGATCTGACCCCAAGTACGTCACTACCCAATGGACCAATATATGAATTATTTATTATGGAGAATGATGAAATTAAGAGGCATATTCAGGAGCTATTGCAGAAAGGTCACATCCATCCGAGTTCATCGCCTTATGGTAGCCCAATCATGTTGGTAAAGAAGAAGGATGGGACTTGGACACTCTGTACTGACTATCGAGCGCTGAATAAGATCATTTTCCATAATAGGTAATCTATCCCATGGACTAATGACCTCATCGACCAACTAAAGGGGGAAGAATATTTCAACAAGATCAATTTTAAGTCAAGATATCATCAGGTACAAATAAAACCCTTCGATGTGTGGAAGAATACCTTCAAAGCCAAGGAGGGCCTTTTGAAATGGTTAGTTATGCCTTTCAGATTGATGAATTCTCCTGCAACCTTCATGACGCTAATGGATGACATCTTCTAGCCATTCACCAAGACATTTGTAGTGGTATACTTGGATGACATCCTGATCTTCAGCCAGAGTTGGGAAGAGCACCTCCACCACATCCGATAGGTTCTTCAAACACTGCAACAATACAATTTATGTGCCAATTTGGAGAAATGCACTTTTGGTATGACCCAAGTTCAGTATCTGCGATACAATATTAAGAATGGGGGATGCATATGGATCCATCCAAAATCCAAGTCATTCTAGATTGGCCATCTCCAACCACTCTGACAGAGCTCCATAGCTTTTTGGGTCTTGCTAACTTCTACCATAGGTTCATGTTGGGATTTTCTCATATCACTTGGCCCTTGAGTCAAGTCACCAAGCGAGGAGCAAAAGCAAAATTATTTTGGTCAGAATTTCAATAGAAGGCATTCATAGAGTTGAAAGATTACCTATCCTTGGCACCAGTGCTGCATTACCAGATTTGCAACAACCATTTTACATTGAGACAGATGCATCTGACTATACTATTGGGGGAGTCCTTATTCAACACGAGCATCCTGTGGCATATCACAGTGAGACACTTCCAGACACAGTCTGGAAGTATCCCACTTATGACAAAGAGATGTATTCCATTGTGTAGGCCTACCCATAATGGAAGCATTATATTTTGGGGAAGAAAATGGTCATCCACATAGACCACCGACCCCTACAGTTCATAAATATCCAAGGGAAATTGGAGAATGATCGCCATCAGAAGTGGTCCACATACCTGCAACAGTTGCATTTCAATATCAATTATAAGAAGGGAAACACCAATAACGTTGTAGATTTCCTCAGTCGACCACCGATCATGGCATTAACCATCATGCTTAGTGCTTGTGGGCACGAGACTTCTGATTGGCCACTTCTCTACAAAAGCGAACTAGAATTCAGCCACACATACCAGACACTCTTGGAGGATAAGCATGTTCTAGATTTTCACCTCTAGGATGCCCTATTATGCCACCTGGGTTGCCATTGTGTTCCCCCAAGAGAGCGTGCCAAGATGATTTTGGAAGCACACTACAGTTGGGTCTTTAGCCATTTCAGGGTCAAGAAAAGGGTGGTAGCACTGTATAAGTATTTCTATTGGCCGAATATTCGACATGATGTCAGGAAGTACATTAGATCGTGCATTGCTTGTGCCATTGCCAAACTGACCATCAAGAAGAAAGGCCTCTATACCCCACTTCCTACCCCTAGTCGACCTTGGGAATCAATGTCCATGGATTACATGTTGGGCCTTCCTTCTACTAAGCATGGAAATGATTGTTTCTTCGTGGTCGTTGACAAGTTCTCGAAGATGGCCATTATGGAGGCCTACAAGAAGAATATCATAATAGAAGTCACTACTAAACTCTTCTTTAAGAAATACCTCAATAGATAGATAGATATTACTAAATATCATCGGTTCAACGACCAACCCTGTGGGTACACTTTGGGATCCCCCATTCTATCATCTCAGATCGGGACAACAGGTTCCTCAGTATATTTTGGTCCAGTCTCTAGTTGATGTTGGACACCAAACTCACTAAGCCCATAACCTTCCATCCCCACACTCATGGCCAGATAGAGGTTGTCAATAGGATGATCATACAAATTTTGTGCATGTACAACTCAAAGCATCCACACACATGGGATGAGAGCCTCCCCTATGTTTAGTATAGCTATAAGGAGGCTCTCTGTATCTCGACTGGCTAAAACACTTTTCAGGTGGGCTTGGGGTTCTAGCCACTATGTCGCATTGATGTGGCCATGCCATTTGTAGCTACTTAGGTAGATTCGACTCATCTCTAGTCTGAAACAGATAAGGAAAACAAATTCGTTGAGCGCATCTAACATATTCAGCAGCAGGTCCATGACATTCATGAGAAATCAACATCGAGTGCCACAAAATTTTGAGGTGGGCGACAAAGTCTCATTGCATTTGCAAAAGGAGCGCCCTACCGGAGCCTATCGAAAACTAAAACCACTCTGATATGGTCCTTACACCATTACCAAGGCTATGGGAGACAATGCATTTGAGCTAAGAATTCCCCCATTCTTTGGCCCACATCCAATGTTCAATGTGGATCGCCTTCGGCCATACTTTCCACCATTACTAGACATATCCAACATTGGAAAACAACTCACACCCGCAAAGTTAAATCCAGATTACATGGAACAAGATACAAATGATCGGATCATTGACACAAAGATCAAGTACACTCGCCAATAGAAGATCCAAAGGTAACGAGTTGTCGAAGTAGGCCAACTCCTTCACTAGGGAAAGTGGCTCACCAGGGACCAAGTTGAGTAGAAGTTTCCTCATCTCATCGAGGAACTCAATGCAATGGGGACCATTGCATCCTGAGGAGGAGAAATGATCCAGGTGGATATTGGTGGCCACCCACCAATTCCACTTGGACCCCCATCCTTGTTTCTTTTAGTTTTTCAGTTTCCTTAATTATATCACAATTTACTATTTTTAGTAGTTTTTCGAGTCTTGAACATTCAGAGCCTTTTTGAGGCCCTAAACAAGGTTTTTTGGGAAAATTGGGAGCAACATGGGTCCATGGACCGATGTTTCTCTTCCAAAAGTTGTAGTCCTCGAATAGATATTTCTAATGATGTCTTGTACGTGTCAAACGGAGATCATATGCCAAAGTTACAACCCTGGGAAGTTCATGTACCAATTTACCGAAAATGGGGCCGATAGTTCGGCGCTTCACCTCCTAGGATTAGGATTTTGGATGTTTAGGTTTTCCATTATTTCTCAATAATGAATAGGTCTTCGAGCCTCATTGCAAGATAGTTTGGAGGGATGTAGCCAGCACATCTCTTCTCGTAGGTAAGCTGTCATCGCTCTAGCTAGTTTATTTCCGTTTCTGTTTGTAAGCATATTTCAGTATTTTACAGTAATGAAGTGAAATATTATTTCTGTTGTATCTCTGTATATATAGTTATATGTATAATTTATTGTGTTCATGCTTAATTGGTGCAAAATTTATGGAAACAAATAAAATTTCTAGATTCCTTGCAAAAAATACCCAAATTCTAAAAAGAAATCAGCCGAATAAGAGTCCAGATGAGGGAGATATTGTTGATTTAAAATCAGCTATGTTGCAGAAATATTTATGACGACAATTCATGGATGACGAATCTCCTATATATATTTTTTGTAATTTTGGTGCAGAATTTTAGAGAAGTGATTATAGATCTGAGCTCCTCTCAAAAAATTTCTCCATTTCAAAAAAAAATTGGGTCGAATCGAAGTTCGGATGTGGGAGATATAGCTAATTTAAAATCAACTATTTTTTTTAGAACTTCTGTGATGGTGGAAAAGTTGCAGCACGAATATGAGATTCTAGAGTGTCTAGATAAGGATTCCCAACCCATCGAAAGATGCAAAATGGTCCTTCTATTTCCAAAAATAGGTTATATTAAATATTCCTAGTTATATTAACTGAGTTATGTCAATTTTAATTCTGGAGCAGCATTCAGAGCGGGTTCCCTTTCGAGACGTGCTCTCGCACCCCACTTTAGTAGGAACTTACTTCACATTCATCAGTTTCATCATAACAACATTCGGTTCTTTGCAGACATACCCTCCCACCCTAGGCTATGCAGGCACCTGTTACTTCATCAACAACCAACATCATGGTTATGGGTCATCCACAAACCCACACTCCATCGAAGTCCATTTGCTAGGCCGCACACTGTCAGCGTCACAGTGGGTCACAAGCATTATAGTCTATCTCTATCCTTGGATCTTCATTCATCATGGTTATGTGTTAATCACATGAAACCATTCTCTTCAATGGTTCTTCATATTCAACAAAGGCTTCGTTGGAGGGGACTTCAAGCAATGGGGACCATTGATTCTTAAGGAGGGAGGAATGATCCGAATAGAAAATGGCATCAACCCATGGAATTTATCCATGGTATTGTAAGTGACATCCAACCATGGTATTGTGACATCCACCCATGGTATTTATTCACCCATGGAATTGACTTGTGGTATTGTAACTAAAAAAGCACCTTTTTTGGAGAATGCTCCTGCAACTATAGGATCTATAATGTACTCTGAGAAACCTTTCCAACAAGGTATCATAGTAATCATAGAGTCCTTTCCAACGAGGTATCATATGCACCAAATAAAGACAATATGACCAAGTTATGACCCCGACAAGTTGGTTTCCTAACTAAACCCAAGGCGTCCCACAGACTCTTTGTGTTACATCTCCTGGGGATAGGTTTTTGGCTTTTTAGGGTTTTATGTCATTGTTCAATAATAAATAGGCCCTTGAATCTCCTTGTAACATAATTCATAGGTGTGTAGCCACCTCATCTCTTCTCAGAGATAAGATACCTTCACCCAACCTAGTTTAATTCCATTCTATTTGTAAGCATATTTCAGTATCTTGATATTAATGAAATGAAGTGTTATTTCTATAGCATCTCTATATTTATGGTTATATTTATAATTTGTTGCATTATTGTTAAAGTTCGAACCAATGTGGGCCACAAGAGAAGTTATAGTTTAGGTTAGCACCATTGTGGGTAGGTATCCCATAAGTAGCCATGGTCATGTTACATCTTTGAAACATAAAAGTTGAATTTAAGGGTGATTAAAATCCTTCATCATCCCACAGAAAATACTACTCGATCATGTCAGAGACTCGATTCAGAGGAGGTTCATCTTAGGTCAAGTGTTTGTGGTACTATGTGGGACTACTCAACCCTTCTAGTGCTCGGCACTAGTAACTAACTACAAAGAAGATAAAGACTCAACTGCTCCTGTGGGACAAAGATAACTTACTGGCCAAAATTAGGGCATCATTTTCCTATAGGTGGATGTGCAAGAAAAACTAAAGCCTCATCCATTACCTTGGGTGATCCTTTGATTGCTAGAAAGTGTCACCTATTCTCTCAAGATGTTTCCCTGGTACCCATCAAAAGGTATCTCCACAAGGGCCAACTACTTTCAAAGTGGAAAATATGAATAGGTCTTCATAGGATATTTTATCATACACAAAAACAAATGATTTTTTTATTTATTGATCACATAACATAAATTAATGGTAAAGGAATCATTTTATTTTTCGCATTGTTTTATGTATGTTATTTACACTATTTGATACTTATCTCCTTCCCTCGTCACACAAAGTGACACACACTCTACTTGACACCATAGGGTACCCCATGATTCCCCATCACTACAAGCATTTCTAAAATCTGACTCCATTATGGGGAGGTGTTCCAAGTCTCCCACTGTTTAGGCATAGAAGACGCCGCACAACCACTTTACATGATCATCCTTTATTAGAGAAACTTTGATTGGGACCCCTCCTTGTGAAAGAACTACTTTCACTACCTCTCAAGGGACTCCATAAGCTACCCCTTAGGGGAGCCTACAAAACTCCTCTCGTAGAGGCCCACGTGGTTATCACTAGGCTATCCATCCTAATTAGGTAACCCCTTTACATATAGTTGTTCAAAACCATTTTTCAATGAACAACTTGTAAGTCTTGTTTTAGCTTCCTTAAACCTCTTTGATTTAAGCCAGTTAATTAATCACCCTATTGCACATGGCTAGAATTAGTTACCCATGCCAATCAAGCTCCATTCATGTGTTCCAAAATTCAAAGGGGAATAAGGAGAAGACCTAGGAAACCTTGTTATGACCTTTGACCTTTGCTATTCATCCAAAAGTATCATGAAAGTTATTATTCACCTATGATTGTTTCAATGCACTATCATAAGGCCTCTAACAAAATGGGAAGTAGAACAAGCATCTACAGCACATGGGAACTTTAGCTCCCTAGCTATAAAATTCCTTACATTCTTTCAATTCCCAGTCTACCAAGACTCAGGGCTAGAACGCCCAACCCATTTCAAGGAGACATTTTCTACGTACATATTTGACCATATCCATGAGTGGCATAAATGTTGTATTTTTTGTAAAGAGAAGTTGGATGCCAAACTCCTCCTAGACCTATTTTTAAGACCTCTCTCATCAGAAATATGAAAATATGTGAAAATTTCCTCCCCATAGAATCAGGAAGAGGTTATCGCCAAATCTCAAAAACTAGAGCTTATATACATGCAATCTTGATACCTCTAGCTATTCTTCCTGATGCACCTTGTCTACAAAATTTTAAACTTGAGTTACTGTGAACATTTAGTTCTGCATACAGTCTGATTGGTACCATCACAATAAATCAACCAGGAAACACCTTCCAATACTCTGGAAATACATATAGTGGTTAGCAATTTGTTTTCATGCTTGCCACACCTCCACCATAAAACATAGCATATTGTCCCAGTCAACTTACCCCTTTGCAGAACCCTATTATGCAGGTGGGTCCATACCCTCCCATGTAGGGTATCCAATACACTCTAACACAAGGTAGCCAATATCCTCCCAAACAAGGAAGCACATAACCCCCTAGGACCGTGGAAGCAGTTTCTTTCCCAAACCATATATACTAACCATGGATAGGGGAGCCAATATTTCCCTTTTCCACTACCTCAACAGAATAACCCATCAACATAAAATAATGTAGGGGTTAAATTTGTACAACCTTCTCTCCCTTAACAATAATAATCATTTTACCAACTAAACATAGTTAATCCTCCCAATGTTGTTAAGAGGAAAGGAAAGAACAAGCCAAGGTAGACCTTGCACGAGTGGGAAACAATCAACAACAACCCTTGTGGGAACCAACTAGAACCCAAACTAGGGACAAAAAAATAATCAACAACAAAGGGAAAACAAGAACTTGAGTCTATGGACTAATCATGCTTGTGCTATTTTTGGGTAAAATGGTCATTACACCGATCATTACCAACAATTCCATCTGTTTAATAGGATCAAAGTTAGTGGAGGGAATTGGGGATAGAACCGCAGTAATGCAACATCCTTTCCCCCATCAAGGAGTTGTGGATTCCCAACATGAATCTTCCCAACAACACTATCAAAATCCTCTAGGAGGAAGTTCCCAAAATACCTCAAGTCGTAACATCTACAAGGAACCAGAAGAGGTTCTCATGTAGATGTCGAACTGAGATTACATAACTACACTAGAAACCAACCCTTCCACCACCATTACTGGAACAACTAAAATAACTTCCAAAATCCCTCAATACCCCATTGAAGCCATCCCAAATGTGGTCAAATAACCTTTACAGTGAATTGGATAGAACTCAAACGTTTCTCACAACTATAGCATAGTCAATGACTTAGCTCAATATCCTTCAATTATGTCAACATTGGAAGTTTTGTATACAATCCCAAGCCAACCGAAATACTTAATTCCCTTTTGAGGAGAAATTGACTATAATAATTCTCATTTAATCGTTTTTGACATGGATAAATCAACCCCACCTCTTCCATCAACTACCACTTTCCAAATTCCAATCTCAATCTAGAATATCACCATCCACCGCTACATAGTTGAAGAGGGAGCATCCATGTGTATTGTCCAAAATAGTTTCAAATAAACTTGGAACTCGTAAAATCAAACCATATGACATCACTCTAAGAGAATATGATGGATGTCATTTTGTTCCCATAAGAGTGTTCCAGTACAACTTTTAGTAAAATGGTACTCATTGATATAAATGTCTTGGATGCATAATTCGTTATAATATCATTCTTGGCCAAAGTAACATGTATGAAATGAGGGAAATGGCATCTTCTATATTCAAGATAATGATGTTCCCTCATGAGTGGAAAATTGTTATAATTGACCAACTCACATACTATGAGAAGAAGACATTATTGGCCCCCGATGGTGTGCTACCTTTCATCAGATTTTATCTTGAGTTGCTAACAACCTTCAATGAATTCAAATTTAGACAATTTAAACCATCAATTCTCCTTGATACATACCCTGGAGACCCACCTTTTTTGGAGGACACTCCTGCAGCTACAGGAGACCCGATGTGCATGATGAGTTCATTGAACACCCCTCATGATCAGGGACTAGTTCTAGATTCCAACAACACTGCAATTGATGATTCTACATTATTACCATATCATATCACACAAAAAAACTTATTCTACCCTCCACCTATTTTTTTCTCGCACAAAGCCATGGAAACACTCACTTTTCCAAACATGGCTATGGCAATACCAGTGTCGTATATAGCCCCTCAGGCCATGTTACCAAACTCAGGTATCACCTTTGAAGGAATTATTCTTGTGGCCTGTTAGTGTCAGTCATTGAAGCCTTCCACCAATGATCAAACATGCTCTTACAAAGTGGTCTTGGTGTGTCAAAGTCAAATTTTTGTCATTTTAGTGAGTCTTCAAGTAAATTTTGGTCACTAGGTATTAGGTCTAGAATTTATTTCACTCCTTCCAAAGTTTTCCAAATATTGGTCCATGTCACCATTTGACTGAGTGTACCATTATTCAAAGACTTGTCATCATTATTTTAAGTTCCAATGGGTCATTTTACACCTTGTTTGTGCTTTAGTTGTGCTTAGGTAAGGATCATTTCCCTCTCCTAGAGTTTTTGAAGGCAGTTTTTCTTGGATGGTCAAATCATCAACAAAAGTTGTATCCTAATGCTCATACACCTTCCCCTATCCTTAATATACATTTTTTAACACTTCCCTCAAATTCATCATTATTGATATCCCTCAAATTCATTATTTTCCCACAAACCCTAGCATATTGCTATAATTTGACACTTTTCTATATTATGCTTGTGTTTTGCCCTTTTGGACCCCTTCCCCTCACTCAATCCTTGAAATTATACATTCCCCTACTTCCTCACATCCCTCCCTATTTCCCAAAATTTTCTCAAGAAATTAGAAGCCCCCCATCCCCTTCATTTCCCTTCATTTCTACAAATCCCCTATTCCACACACCAGGATAGGTTTTATTCGAATGATGTTTCTGAGCAAGAAAAGATGCATTTGACATAAGTGAGAGAGATTTTTGTCCAGAATAGACCCAAGAAGAAAAAAATCCTTCAGTTTTTACACAAGTCTCATGGTTTAGGAAAAATGTCCAAACAATCATTTGCCATAAGAGAGTTACTGTACTTCTAGAGTGACCTTGGGAAAATCAAGATTTATCCTAGCGGGAGTGGCCAAATGATTTGCTTGATGAGTGAAATGATAACTAGACAGACATATATTTCCAATGAGCTATCATTAGCTCAATTTGGAGGTGAGGAAGACCTCGAAAATTTGACTACAACAACACTATGCATTTTGGTAGCTTCATTCTGTACATTTTGACCAGTCTTGCGATATTGAGCTTTTGACAGGGAATATGAGCTCCAAATTGAAAAATTCAAGATGTTCTAGAAAGTAGACTTGACAAACATTCCAATGAGCTATCCCACTCTCAATTTTGACATTGGGAAGGTAGCGAAAAGTTGGATTGGAGTGGCTTTGCACATTCAGGAGGTGGCACTACGCATCTGAGTTGAGCGTTGCATATAGGGAGGTTTCAGCAATGCAAAATTACACTGCATTGCATGTTAAGAACTAGTGTTGCGCGTCTGTAGTTGGTGCTACACATTGAGTAGATAATACAAGAAATCCTCCAAACTTCATAAAAACGTCCAAAGAACCCTCTCATCTCTCAAACAAGTAAGTGCACTCCTTCTACCTCATCATTAAAGCTGCAATTGAAGTGTTTGAAGGAATTTACCATGACAAATGTGAAACCCTAGTTTCTCCCTCAGTGACATTCTAGAAACCCTAATACCCTCTATTTTTCCCACCACGTATCACTAAAATACTAAACCGCTTCCCTACATTACTCCATAACACTCTATACCCCCTCATCTTTCACCCCACAAGTTATGTTTCAAAAAAGGATCTAAGCCCCTATCCCCCATTTTCATGATTCATACCCTCCCCTTCATTTTCTAGCACACCAAAATACCTCACAAGGTCATTTCCCATTCTGCCACTCCTAAATCACTCTTAGTCATTCGCTTCATCCCTTTTCTAGGAGCGCACAACCTCAAACTTTACAAATATGGACAAGGAAGATAGAGACTATAAGGAGGAGGAAAATACTGGCAGTGACAGTTCGACCGATAAACCTCGACATCAAATAAAACCACACAAGGGAGGCAAAATTATTAGGAAAGAGTGATCAAACCTCAGAGAATTGCAGGCCTCTCAGTTGGTTGTCACTTCTTTTATACATCTAGGGTGCTATGAGTTCTGTGAGCAGGTAGAGAGAATTCAACACAATCCTAAGCTCACCAGGATTTTTGTAGTCCATCTTCAAGACAAAAAGGTGACTCTTGCTAGGGTGACATTTACAGTTTCACCCTCCATTATTTTGGATGCAACCAGGATTCTGGATGTAGGAGAGAAATGGTACAAGGCACAGGACATGGATGAACTTTATTATGAGCCTTATATGAAACCCACATACAAAAATGAGGCGAAAGGACCTTTTCCTTCCAGATTGCTTGAGGGAAGATTTTATAGGCTATACACCTATCACATCAAGCTTCTCATGCATTTTACCAGGTTGAGGATGTTAAAAATCTCTTATTTCTTGTTCAGGAATATTGAGAAGATGGCCCATTTTGTGCAGAAAAAGGTCATACCCTCAGCAGATGAGTAGTCTCTATCATTATTCCCTGATCAAGATGATTGTACTTCATTATCTTAGCCTCCTCAACATCTCTTTGGAGACATTATTTCTCATGATATCTTTATGGGTCCTCAAATTCCTCCACCAGTGTCTCAAGAATCAAGGGGACCTTCTAACAGTGCTCAGGTGAAGACAAATGAGAAGGCCAAAGAGACTAGAGCTATTGAGGTGCTCGGGACCTACATGAAATATTAGAGGGGCAAAAGGAGATTGTTTATAGCTGATAGGCAAGTTTTTACTCCATAGGATGTGGAAGGGAGCTTTCCTTCTTCATCAACACATAGCTAAATGCTTTCTCCATAGGATGTGGAAGGAGATTTTCTTTCATTAACAAAAAAGGTATAGGTGCAGCAACTGCACAAAGGCAAAGAAAAGATGCCGGAGGAAAGTTTTGATGAGGAGGAGAAAGAGAGAGACTTTGATTTGACAAAGCATAATGAGCTAGAGCAACATTATACTCATCATGGTGTGGAAATAATTGACTTAGAGGCTCAGGATGAAGAAACAATAAAGGACATCATCATACATGAAAAGGAGGCTCAAGTCCAAGCGTTGATGGACAATTTGGAGAGGGCCAAGTATGTCATCACATATTTGGAACAAGAGAACAAGCAGTTGAGTGACAAGCAGGTCCTCATGGTGTGATGTCCCTCCCTTAATAATAAAATAAATAAATAATAAAATAATATAAAAAATAAAATGATAATAAATAATAAAAAAATATATAAATTACAAGAAAATAAATAACAAACAATGAATAAAACAAAATAATAACAAAAAAAAATAAAAATAAAAATAGTAATAAATAATGAATAACCATACTAAAGCTCTAAATAAAAATAACTATAAATAAAACAAGAAAACATTAAAAAAATTAGTGAAGCTATCAAAAAGAAATAAAACAAGAAAGCAATAAAGTTGCATGTAGACAAATGGAGTGTGTCCATGTGGTTCCCCTTCCAATGTCTGCTCTATTTATTATATGGTGAGGTGGATGGGAGGAATTCCATCGTTCCAAGATTCTATCATTAATTCTCTTGGGAGAATAGTGTTCTAAGATAGAGGAGTCACTAGTAGTAGTACGTTGATTGAGAGCTCGGGGATGGCCAGTTGTAGCAAGTCCTTGCACAATTGAGCCTACAGTTGGGTGGAGAGTCATCCCCTAAACCTTGTTGCAGTGAGCAGACTTCAACCACAGGTAAGTGCTACTCATAGCTTGAACTTGATGTTAATTAGTTGATTACTTACATGTTTATTTGGGCTATTACACATGGAGATGGAACTTCTCAAGGTAAAACAACAAGGTGACAAGGAGGCACCTGTCACTTTGTCTCCTACTGAGAAGGAAATTGAGGATGATAGAGAGACCTAGCCTGAGAGGGTAAATTTTCAGCTGCAGAAGCTATTGCAGAAGGCCAATAGGGATAATCAGATTATCAGGCACATGGCCTACCATTACAGGACCCAAAACAAAATTTGCAACATGAGGGTCAAAAAGATGAAAGCTAGGCTAAGTCGGGCTCTAAAGGGATAAAAAGAGGAGGATAGGCTTAGGTTTCTTGTTGGAGATTCATTGTCTCATCAATATGCTTGATGGTGGTGCTGCTCGCCAATTTTGGTTAGGTTTGGAGAAGATTTTGTTTTCTGCAAATTTTGGAAATTGCACACACAGAAAATCTGGCTCAACGCACAATGCCATTGGCGTTGCATTTTTCCTAGGGCACCCTAATGTACAAATGGCTTACATTTTTGGATTCACAGTGATGATTACAAGCACCCTATGGATTTTCTACGTTTTTTGGGCAGAACTGGTCCACCAAAAGGTCAAAAAACACCCTAAAAATGACCTTTCCGCCACTTTTTGGATACACAGAAGCAGTCAAATGAACTTCAAATTAAGAAATTCTAAGTGTTTTAGAAATTATGCTTGAATACATTTCCAATGAGCTATCATGAGATCAATTTGGATGCCGGGAAGGCCTCCAAAAGGGACCTGAAAGTGGCATTGCGCATTGGGCTAGTGGCGCTGTGTGTAGGGCAAATTTTGTATACGATGGCTATTTTTCTATGTTTTGACTGTGTTCATGGATATTTTTCTCATGGAGGATGTTTTACTATGGTAAATGATGACTTGGACTATAAATGTGATGGATAATTAATAGTAGAGGGTAGTTTCATTACATTCAAAGACAATTTGAGCTCAAATGAATCAGTTTTTCACTTTTAGAGGCAAGTTGTTAAGATGCCTATATTCCTGTTTCTTGTTTAGTATTAGTTAGATTAGCTCCTCATCTTAGGGATTTGACCCCTAAGTAGAGAAAATTTTAAGAACGACCCTAAATTTATATGTATAATAAATGGGTGAATCCCCATGATACATAGGAAAAATGGGAGGCGATTCTATCACTAATATATACATACATACATACATACATACATACATACATACATACATACATACATACATATATATATACATACATATATATATATATATATATATATCTGTGTTGTGTGTGTGTGTGTGTTTTGTGGAAAATCTCTCACCAGATTATGTTATCTTGCAAGGTCATGGTGAATCTTTCACTGAATTATAAAATCTTGTAAGATGTTGGAAAATAGTTTACTAAATAATAAAACATTGGGAAGTCTTGGCGAATGTTTTGTGAAAGTATGAAACCATATATGATAATAATAAAACACTTTCACTAAACTATAATATACTAGCATACATGTTCGGAGAAAAGAAACATAATTTTCACTTCCTACAAACAATGTTGCAAGTTTTAGTGGCCATGTTCGTCATGGTAGGAGAGATTAATGTTTTCTATACCACTTTTGTCAAGCTACGACTTTTGCCAAGCTATCAAATTTCTTTCTTATTCCATATACTCCAACTGCGAGATAAAAGAAAACATATCAAGTTTGTTTACCCCAACACACAACAAGTAACGAGCCCCAACTATATAAAATAATGAAGTAGTAGGTATCCCAAAGGCCTGAAGGGGATCTAGTGGAAAGAAGTGATTGTTGTTAGAAGATTTCCAATTGATATATAAATATATAAAAGTAGATTTATTATTATTTTAATTGGAAGTCTTCAATTAAATAATAAAATTTAATTACGTCTCTCCCAATCTAAATTTCTTATTAGCATAATTCACTACCTTCACACCATTTTAAACAGTGTTGTAACATGTGGATTAATTTCCTTTTTGGTGCACAATCTCCAACTTTTAGGACAATATGGTGTAGTGACCCAACCCCTACAGATCATTATGACAAACTAAGAATAGCAGAGAAAACTAGGATATTTTTCAAACAACTAATCCAAGATCAGTGCCTCAAATTTTTCATGAAGATATCATACTGAGAAGGTTTGAAAACTGGTGTGAAATATGGGCAGTGAGTATCTCTCTTCTGCGAGGGTGATGTGGAAAGAGTTAATATTTCATTGTTTTGAATTTTTTTTTGTTAAATCAGAAAAGCCAATATTAATGAAGATATCCATATTTTTTACTAAATTTTGTGAAGTGACTAAATGTAGATTTAACCATTCACCATAAGATTTTTTTTACAATATAATTTCCTAAGTCTATTTAATATCTTCATTTTCATAAAAACCAACCTGTATCCATCTTAACTCCACATCTACCACTTTTAAAGGGATGAAATCTATTTATCCCTCCCAACACTTGGTAGACCGAGAATTAAGATGGATCTAAGCTGATAGAATTTACGCTTTAAATAGTCTATGCTCACATGAATACCATGGGTCAATACCATGGGTTATCATAAACCTGGAGCTTAAAAACTACTATTAGTAATTTATAAAAATTAATAAA
>APFE030418580.1:296654-325519 GCA_000404065.3 Pinus taeda
CTCGTTTATTTATATTTTTATTAATTTGCCATACCTCTTTTATAAATATGGTATTTGGCCCATTGGATTCACTTAAATGAAACCTCATTTTTGAGCCATGTTAAATAGGAATAGGGTTAGGGACTAAATATAAAAAGAGACTTTATTTATCTACCATACCTCTAGTTTATTTGTATTTTTATTTATTTAGCATACCTTTGGAGTAAGTATAAAAAGAGTTTTTATTTATTTACCATACCTCCACTGTATTTATATTTCTATTTATAACTATCATAAATACATTTTCTTGAAAATGAGGGCGAATGGAACATTGTAACTCCTAATTTCAAGGGCTAAATTTACTTTTTTTACCCTCTCCCTTAAAATAAGGTGGGCTAACCTCCATACCTAATTTTTTTATAAAATAAATTTGAGGCAATTTGTAAAAATGTACTATGAAGCAAAATATTCACCCAATAAAAGTAGAAAACCCCTTAGTTTAGCCCAAGGGCGAAAATTCGCCCCTAAAATTTTCCATGCCCCTGAGGATGGGAGGAGGTTGAAACAATGCCTATATCTTCTTCTTCTTTCTCATTGTAAGAGGTTGGACTCACCTAGATGCTTATGCCTTGATTGTACATCATTTTGTGGCCATTTAGTAGGAGATTAATAAAAATTGTAGCTATTTATTTGGGATCCATGTGGTATGGAGTTTAGTTCAGTTTCTTCTCTTCTGATCATATGTTAATGTTTTTTGCGTACCTCATTAATCATTTCATTGCTTCTAAGTGAATTTTTTCAAGTTGATAGGTAGAATTCATAACATCACTGCTCTTTTTGGGGAAATATTCACCATTATATGTTTTCTACAATTTTGGAAGAATCCATGATAATCAGATGCTCTTCCTAGCCTCTCACCCGTCTTATACACCTCTCCCATCAAGCCCCCATTAAAAACCTACAATTCTTACCTAATTTCCTAACCGTAACTGTCTAATTCCTTATGATCTAGAAAAACCCCTTCAAAATCCAATCAAACATTGTGCTACTATACCTAGCCTAATACCCTTTTTCTGATCTAGTCATCTTGGCTGAGATCCTTACAGAGAGAGCCCTCTCTCAACCTTCTTTCAGCCTAAGGTTCAATCTAGGTGACAACATGGCCCTGATGAGCTAGAGTATTATAGCAAGGATGCTACAACTCTGAGGGCTACCAACTTTACTTCATCAACCCAGGGTTTGTACAAACTTGGAGGTGACATTGTTATATACGTAGTGGATGCAATGGTCTACTCTTGTCACTTTTCAACTGGGGCAATAGATAACTAGCATTTCTCAAACCAATATTATATTGACTAGAAGGAGTCGAACTACCAAATAGCAAAGGGAAAACTATTCTTAATACATAAAAGAAATGTTTCCTACTCTAGGAAATGAAAGTGTTGAATTGGAAAGTGCTATAAAGTGACATAAACTCATCTAAGTAAGAATCTACACATATTTCTTACAAAAGAGACCTAACTTAACCTTGCATCTCACATCTAGTTATCTGGACAAAATAAGCATGGAAACTATCCTAAAACTACTCTAAATGTTGCAGGCATGTACTAACTAGAAATTGCAAAAAAGCCTCTTTGATTTTCAATTTTATGAATGTAAATGCTAATTGAACATAATTTGGTCTTTGTCAGGGGAGACAGGTATGGGGAAACTGGTCTAGAATCATGTTGAGGGTATTGAACCCAAGTGGAGGCGTAACATAAGTTCATACGATCATTTTTTCTCAATTCAGGCTTGAAACTGCCTGCTACAAGGTTTCCTGTAATACTACATGGTTTCCTAGTTCTGCTACAGGATGCCCTATTTTACTACAGGAAATAGGATGGAAGTTATAGGGAGGTAGAAAACGTAAAATGAACTGTAGGAAATGTGTCTGATGGGGGAATTAAGCATAGAGGAGGTGCACACTACCTAAGGCTTAGCCTAAGTCTTCACGATGGTTGGACTTGATCAAGGAAAATGCCCACTTTGCTAGAAAGAAAAAATTCGGATAAGGGTTTGGTGGACTTTGGTAGTGTAAGTGGAGAAGACTTCAATGAGGTTGATGGGATGATGTCTCCCTGTAGACCAGAATCTACTGCAACAATATACATTCTTTTATTCATTTAAACTTCATTTATATATGGAAAGGATGAGTTAAATTTAGGAAAAACAAAGTTATTAATAGCTAATGGCTAAGCCTATAAATGGGAGTGCTTATAAACCCTATCAAACTCAAGAAACCAAAATGAAAATTCTAGGTACTTCTACGGAATTGAGAAATAGTGATATATGAAACAAGAAATGCTAAATTATGCAGTGATCAAATAAAAAATTTGTTTTTGGGATGTGAAAATGGAACCCTCAAACCATGATCTAATAAAGGAGATGAGGCAGAGGCCACTACCACAAGATTTTTTGAAGTATTTACTTTCACTGTTGTACCATTGATCTATCTATTCAAAAATGGAAGTAAACTAAGTAATCATCCAAATACTTGTAGATTAATAAAAACAAAAATCACTTCAGCAACTAACTATGAATGTAATCTAACCATACATATACAAAAAGTGGGACCTCTGCTACTAGGGTTCGTCCCTAACCGAACAGCTTCAGCCCTTTGAGTCAACTCATTGCTAGATCAAGGGAATGCTTCTCATTCTTATCAAAATGTCAAAAATACATAGGTGTAATTAGTCACAATGTCTTATATCTGAAATGCCTCTTGGCTACAAAAAAAGTCGAATCCTAATGAGGCCCTAGGCCTTGGTATTTATAAAATTGAAGCTACCAAGAGCTTCCTTAGAATTCAGGAGGTTTGGCTCCCAAAATTAGTATTAACTTATCTTCAACCATCATTGGCTTGGCTACCAATGACATCAGTGGGCTTGGTTGCCTGTAACTCTGAGATAATAAGGTCTGCTAGAGGAATCTTTGAGTGATTCAGGAGTTAAGGAGGGAGATCCAATCTCCTAAAATCCCTCTTGCTTTTATACTTCGAGTTCTTGCACTTAAATTATACAATATTGCTCCAAATCCTGCAATTAGTGCACATTAGGCCACATGACATAACATCTCATCTTTACCCTTCTCACTAAGCAAAATATAATAAAACATGTAAACAAATGTGAGAAATGTTGGCTTAAATACGTTGGAGAGTGGCATTAAGGTCCATATAATTTACCTATCTATGAGCCTCATGATCATCCTCCTACTGGAAGTGTTGCTCATCCTTCGAGCAGCTTAATCTATGCCCATGTCTTTCATTACTCTTGTGGCCTCTCTCACATCCCAGGGTTTTGTTGATATAGTCTACTCTTGTGGATAAAATATCGCATGCTTCTCTATTTCCTCTAACTTATTTCTTTCCTATTCGTCCGCTCCTGATTCTGACATGCCCAATAGCAATGGTGGACCGAGTTTCAAATAAATCCAGTTGATTTTGAGTCTCTGTAGTTCCTTCTTATATAGTGGGGTCCTTTGTTGTGCATCTCTAATTCTTTCAGGGAATGATACTCCCTGATCCTTAGGTTGTATAGTAGGGTCCTTCATCTCCTTTGGCATGCTTGCTGGCTTTCACCCTAGCAATCTCAAGGTGTCTTCAAAATTAATGATTGCTTTCTCTTGCGTAGCTAGGTATCTTGGTGTAATGTGGGGATCATTGGCGATGATGTTGTGGGTGCTAATGATAGCCATGGAATTGATTTCTTCTGCTCTGATGTAAATGAGATTTTTTTCTTGTCTTTCCAACACCCTCTTTACTTCCTCATCATTGGCCTCCTCATGACTCATCCATGATGCAAAGGACATTAGTTATAAGTCCCCCATCTTTGCATTGGGGTACCACACATTCAAGTATATTAACGCCAGGTCATGTAAGTAGAATTTATTTATCTTGGCCTTATCCTCTAGGGTGCTTTAGTTAGAGAGATCAATGAAATACCTATATTCCTCGAAAGGCATAGTACATCATTGTGCTAGGGCCTTTATCTTAGATTGCAGCCATTGTCCTTTTAGACACAAGGGATATGAATTTGGTGGCACCCTGCACTGGAGTGCTTCCATAGAGAGGCATGCCATAGTGGTCAATTGGCTCTCTTTTTCTTGTACCAGCCCCCTCAACCATGTGTTTTCAACCTCTAGTTGAGATTCCATAACTCTTTCCTTGTCTCTTTTCTTACTCAACTCTCTACCCATGTCTATTAGCTTCTGTTCCATATGGCCCACATCCTCTACATTATTTGATTTAGAAATTTGCATCCAGTGATGTGTCCTTCCTCTCTTTTTCTCAAGCTCAAAGAGGAGAGGGATGGAAACATTTTGCAGTATTCCTCTACCTCCCTCAATGAATTTGTAATAGGAGCTAAGATTGGGTTGTTGGCTAGGTTTCTGCAGCTCTTAGGATTCTCCCTTTAATGTATTTGGAGCATCTGCCTCCTCCTGTACTTCTTTTGTTGCCTCTTTTCCTATCCTATGTCCTTGCTGTCATTCCTGCTCCTTTTTTTCTGTTTCCTGTAGTGCTGACAGAGTTTCTTGTAGGACTGTTTGTGTTCCCTATAGCAGGATTTTTCCTTTTTGAAATGGCGTCAAAGGTTCTTTGATTTTCTTTGCTAAGGTTGACCTTGTGATAGGCCTCCTAACATAGATGATTGGCATATTTGGGGAAGCCTATTTTGATGTGCCCTCTTTACCTTCATTCCTGCAGAGACTAGATTTTCTTGTCATTTCAGTGATTCTTCAATGATTATAGGAGTCTTTGTATGTCTTTCTGGTCTCCCGTATTTGATCCTAGTGCTCCTCCTCATTTTGAAATATAGGGGAATCTACCTTTTCCTTTTTCTTGTTCACTTTTTGGGTGTGCTTAGGGTAGTCAAGGTAGCAACCACCTCCTTTTTTGTGGGTTCAGGGGACACTCTTGGAGATTCCTCCCCTTCCTTGGTATGCTTTTCATGGATTATCTCATCCCTTTCTTCCTCTTCCCCAATGTTCTCTTCTCCTTCCTCTTCTTCATATATTTTATTTTTCTCTCCCTCTTCTTCTTCAGTTTATTCCTATTCTCATTCCTCAACTTCTTATTTTCCCTCTTCAGGTTCTTCTTCTTGCTCCTCACCTCTAAAGGTTGGGTCCCTCTCATATTCAATTTCTTCAATTGCAGCCTCCTTTTCCATGTCCCTATATGTGGATCATAGAATAGGGACTTTTAACTGACCTAAGACATCTTCTAGTATGAGTTTAATTAGTCTAAGATGTGCCAGTTGCTAATGTTTTCCTTCTTGTATGTTTATGCTCATGTCTATTATTGATTGCAACAAAAATTCAGGCACACTAAGTATTTTGTTAAGGGGTAACTCTTCTCCAAATATTAGCTCATGGAGGAGTTTTAATTGGTAACCATATACTATACTAAGCCTTCCTTCACAGGAAATATATTTGAGAATGTGATAGATTTCTTCATCCCAAGGATAGGGAAGGATCTCCTTTCTAATCCCATTTTTGTCTACAATTTGATCTTCATCTCTCAAGAAAAAAATCTTCTTAACATAAGTATTGTTAGCTTTATCCCCCTTTCTCCATTGCATGCCTGGAGGAAGTGTAGTGATTCTGCTAATGATTTTAGGGGTAATTGTTACTAACAATCGTCTTACAATAGAAGTAGCACTTACTCTAGCCTCAGGTGTGAGTGACATGGAAAATTCCTGAGCTACATCATCATCATATCTTCTAAGCAGCTCGAATAATCCCAACCATTAATGTTTTCTAAATATCTCTACCATAGGGGCGTGGAGGTGTATTTTGAATGTCCTTGTGGGCTCCCTTTTGTTGAAACCTCCTCTCATTTTTTCCACTCTAGCAAGCTAACTATAGTTGTTTGGTGGCCTAGCTCTAGATATTTTCAAGGTGACTATGGGTTTAGAGTTTAGGAGGGTGATGACTGCAATTCTCTCTTTATCCACGCACAATTCCTCCACACAATTTTATCTATCCCCATGCACATTGTAATTACTAGGAAAAAACAAATTTCTTTTTCTTTTTCTCTTTCCTAGCTATCAAGTCAAACAACAAAGGATATGGGCACCTAAATTTCACTATGATGGCCTGGGTGAGGAAAACTTCTGAATAGCTGGGCCCTAGCACCCCCTTGTGTAGTGTTGTTTGACAATTCTTGCTATTTCTTGTAGTTCTCTGCATTTCATATTGGTGTTCCCTGCAAGATGGCTGGAACGGGTTTGCTTTTTCAATGGCCCTTCTAGGTGGTCCCAGTTGTCTTAATACTGAAATGAATGATGTATGCATGAAAGTTAAGAATCTTTTCTATTTATGGTTGATTCCTTGGAGCATTTTATTGGTTGGAATTGTACGTGATTTCCCCTTTTGGACCGTTGGCCCACCGTTTGTTATCATGCAACCTTCCCTCTTAATCATCACTCACTCCTTCGCAACTTAACTCGACCACCCTTTTGACTTTTTTTCTTTGATGTGACATTGCCACGAGCCCTAAAGACTATGAGTTTACTTTTTGTTTCCAGGCTGAGGGTGGCCAAGTTACCTGTCCACCTTCAACTTATAAAATAAAATTTTTTCATATTCCTACACTTTTATTATATTTGTACTTAGGAAAGAGTGTGGATGAGGTACCATACCTATTCCTTCCTTTGCTTGGTCGGTTCATGCTAGATGGTGGCTCTGCTCTGCTTCTTCTTGTTCAGGTACATGTTTTCCTTGGATCGTTTTTTTGTTGATCTCACCTAGCTGATATGTTTTTCTTTTTTGTTGTGGTGTGCAGGTGATTTACCTCTTATACTTCTACTGAGCTATGGATAGGTTCCATATTGCATACAAGGGTGCTGATAATCTTTCTCTGCATGGATGATGAAGGAGGAGCATGGAGACTTCTACTGTCATAACACAGGTTGCTATAGGGTTTCCTATAGTACTACATGAAATCTTGTAGTTGCCTCTTTCTTAATTTGCTTGTTTTTTTCCATAGAGTAGGAATAAGTGGTGAGGTGGAGTGGAAGGGGTGGAAATGGGGCAAATGGAGGAATAGGTGAGGGAGGTCACTGATGGTATGGCCCTTGGACCTTTTTGTGTTTTTTTTCCTTTCATATATATGTTTCTTTTTTAGTGATTTTTTCGATGGACATAGAAGGTGGCATGGTCATGAGTTGGTTTTGGGTAAGATGCGGTGAGGTCAATGGTCCCCTCCTTCAACCCAAATCAAGCCTACATTATCATTTCTAAACTAAAATTACATTCATGTAGAGTTTCAGGACATCCTCTAGTACTACAAGAAACTCATGTTAACTACATGAAATCCTGTAGAAGTCAGAAAAATGTGTGCAAACTAGTTTTTGATGTTGGGAAATGAGGATGGATTATGGAGACATAGCGGGCATGGAATCTATGAAGTGAATGAAGGATAGCGTGTTTCTTGGCTTCCTGGCCTCTGAACTTGGTGCCCTTTATTGGCTTGAAAGCCTACAAAAATCACAAAATTTTATTAGTGGGAAAGTTTGAGGTCCCTACCATGGCATTTTGTTCTTTTTTCTTTTATCTCTTTTTTTGAGAGAGAGACACACATGCAGGTCACCTCAAAGGAGGTTTTCAACTTGTTTTCTTGCCCTAGGTTCCTCAAGGGAGGTTTTCACCTAGGGATATTTTATTTTCCTTTTTCACTATTGGGCCACCTTAAGGAGGGTTTCGGCCTAGAAGTTGGCCTTAGGTGCCTCATGGAGGTTTTCACCTATGCCTCTTATTTTTTTTCCTCATTTTTCAGTTCCCTTTTCTTAAGAAATAAAAAAGTCTTCAAGAATTTTGTTGAGCTAGAAGCCAAGACACTTCCAATCATATTCACTTCCTTATTGATAGTATTGATAAACTGTTCCTTTGACATAGGTATCTTGTAGGCTTTCAATCTGTACCAATTGAAAATAAAGGGGATACCTTGTTCATAAATTATTGTTATCTGAACAACCACATTGCCATGGCATTTTTCTATGACATATGGGCCTAGCCATCTAGCCATCAATTTTCCTTTGAAGTTGTTGAACTTGGAGTCATATAATAGAGCCCAATCACCCTCTTAAAAAACATTGTCTTTGATTTTTTTTCATGCCAAACCTTTCTTTTTACTTGAATCACCTCTATGTGTAGGAGTTTCTACATCCAGAATTCATCTAACCCATTGAGTTGGAACAACCTCTCTTGTTGTGCCCTTGTAACATTCAAATCCAATTGTACTACCATCCTCAAAATGTTGTACTCAAACTCAATGGAGAGGAGATCCTTCTTCCCATCTATCAACTCATAAGCGGTGAAGCCAATGGTTGTCTTCCAATTTGTATTATACGCCTAACTAGCCTCCACTGGTATGTCAACCCAATATTTCCTACTTCTAATCCCCAACTTTGTGATAATTCTTTCCAATTGTCTGTTGGCAACCTCTACTTGTGCATTAGCCTAACGATGGTAAGAAGTTGACTTCTTCTACTTGATCGTATGTTTCCTCAACATATTGTCAATCAGATGTGACGTGAAGTGGGTGTCGTAATCAATGAATAGCTTTCTAGGGTACCCAAACTTGTAAAACAAATTCTCCCTTAAGAACTCAACCACTTTCTCTTACATTGCTACCTTGATAGCCTTAGTTTCATCCCACTTTGTCAAGTAATCAATGCACACAGTTATGTACTTTTCTTCCCTAATGGTGGATCAATGGGCCCAATGAAATCCATGCCCCACTTGTCAAATGGCTCAAGAGTCACTTGAGGTTGCAAAGGCATTTTATATCTAGGAGTACATTCACCCATTGTTTGGCACTAGTCGCATCAACTGGTATATATTCTTTCATCTTGGTGGAGAGTGTACTAGTAGTAGCCAGCTTGTAGTACGTTGACGACTATTCTCTCAACTGCAAAGTGATCTCCACAAGACCCATCATGACAAGCCATAAGGATGTCAAAAAATTCCTCCTCCCTGACACATCTTCTCAAAACTTGATATGGGCCTAGCTTGAAGAGATTTCCCCCAATCCAAGTGAATGGTGCACTTTTTCTTGGATGAAAACTTAGGAGGGAAATTTGCAGCCACTAAGTAGTTGGCTATAACAAAACTAGGGAGAGAGAATTGAAATAGAGAATAAATTCCCATCTGGGAGTTGATCCTCAACCATTCCTTCCTCACCTATAGGAAAAGCTAGTCTAGACAAAAAATCTTCAACTAAATTTTCTCTACCATGCTTATCAATGATACTTAGATCAAATTGTTGTAACAAAAGAAGCCATCTAATAATTATGGCTCACATCAGGCTTTTTCATCAAATATTTAATAGCAGTATGCTCATTATGTATAAAGGTCTGGTAACCAGTATTGTAATGTCTAAGTTTATTCAAGCAATGGACAACAATTAGGATCTCTATTTTTAGTCATAGTATAGTTTAATTCAGCCTTGAACAAATTTTTACTGATGAAGTAAATGGCATAAGGTAACTTGTCATCTATGTGGCCTAGAGTTGCTCCTATAACTCTGCCAGAGTCATTAGCATGGATGTTGAAATGAAGAGCCCAATTTGGGCCTCAGACTATATGTGTAGTAGTTAATTTGTCCTTTAGGGTTCCTAGGGCTTCTTGGCAACTTTTTGACCATAAAAATTTAGATTCCTTGGCCAATAGTCCAAAAAAAGGTGAGGCTACTTTGCTAAAGTACTTTATGAATATCCTATAGTATATAGCTAACCCCAAGAAACCTCTAACATCTCTCTGCTTCTACAGAGTAGGGACACTCTTTAGGATATAAATCTTATTTTGTTCCACTCGTAGTCCTTCCTGGCTGTAAATGTGGTCAATACACACGGAAGGGTGCACTCCCTTCATTTCATTATAATATGAGTAAATGGCATCCATATGCGCTCTTAGCATGTCACATAACTCCTTTTCCTAATGTGCAGAGAAAGAAGGGTTGATTTTCATTGTTCTTTTTGGACCAAATTTTATCATCTTGGCATGAGTAGGACTTGATTCAGCTACACAAAAATCAATCGAAGGGTTATCTTTAGCTTTCTTTATTAACTACTCAAGAGACATGGTGTTGACGGGCTAACTCTAGAGGATTTTCTCTATCAGGTAATCTTCATCAGGTTTCCCCCTTCCTATAGTAGCATCTAGGGTACAAATTGGGGAAGAGTATACTTCATATTCATCCTCCACTTCTAACCATAAAGGTAAGTCATGCTCTAGAGATGGTTGAGGAGGGTACAAGACCAATTGTTTGGACAAATGCCCATTTTTAATGGTCATATTCCCAATTGTGCAATTTATGTAAGAATCAACAGTGGCTAACCATGGATTTCCAAGGATGAGAGGATGACCATTAAATTTGGTATTAGGTTGGAGAAATAAGAATTCAATAGGGTATTCTTAAGAATCAATGGAGACCATCACATCCTCAACAACCCCCTTAGAAGCTACTGTGGACTTGTCTGCAAGTTGCAAGACTATTGTGGTCTTCCTTAATAATGCTTGAGGATTCATTTTAAGCATACTATCTTTAGTCATCACATTGATGGTAGCCCCAAGATTGATCAAGGTATGCGGGATGTGATACCATCAATGTGCACATCTACCATTGGACTTCCAGGATCTAGATACTTTGGGAAAATCACTCGGCCCAACATTAAGTTAGATGGTTGTCCAATGACATTAATGGTAGGGGTGTCTTTATTTCACCTCCTAGGATGTTTGAAGAATTTCTCCTCGGTTACCATGTTGTAGATGGGCACATCCTTGATAGCTTGGAGGAGCGGAATTTTAACACACAAGTTCTTCAATTCACCCAGAACTTTAGTCTCTTCTAAGGTGTGTTGGATAGGATGGATTAATCTCTTAGGAAAAGGAGGTGGATTGGCTTGAGGAGCACTCTCATCCTTTTCCTCTTCAAGCTCTCGAGGTCGTGATGGAGGTTGATTATCTGGAAGCACTCTTTCAGACTTGAGCTTGATTTATTGAATTTCCACAGCATAGGTAGGGTAAGATGTTTCCCCACTATAGACCCGTTGTGTCTATTTCTTGTTTGGGCTCAGATTTGGTTGAGTAGGAATATGAGGGAACCTTGTCAAGCCACACAACCAAATCATGACCATCAAATCCTCACTCCATTCAACTCAACGGATGATACCACCTCTCATAGATTTTATTTTCGTAGGATAGGTAAAAACCTCGTTTTGGGCACCTCCTCAAGTGAAATGGATGTCAGATATATGCAATTTAAAAGAGAAGCTAGCAAACAACAATTCATTATTATAACGTCTTCTCATCAAGTCACTTTTATTTTTAGAGTTAGTTGACTAGTTACGAGGAAGGTTGTTTGAAACCTCGTGAAATTTTTGTATAATATATTTTTGAACATTAGTTAGAATATTATTCGTACCATTCTCATGCATTTAGAGAAGGTAACCTAGTCGCTTCCTTTAAATATCAGACTACGTTCCTTTGTTGATGCACTATTGTATACTTGGAAGATAATTTGATCTGAAGAAAGGAGTTGATCTTTGTCATTAGTCAAATGAGCAGAAATTCACATATATGGTACTTCTATCTTGTATTATTAGTTCTATTTCTGTTTAATTAGTGATAAGATTTCATTTTCATGAATTGTGTATGCGATATGTTCTTTTTGCTATGCGTTAATCGCACTACTATATGATGGCTAGCTGAAATTGTTTATTTTCATATATATTCATAAGATATATGTGATATAGTTTATACATTTATTTGACTAACTATTTAGTCAAAGAAATTATCTTTACACATTATCACCTCTATTTAATGCGTGATTGATCTTTATTACATGTCCAATAGATATCTTTTTAGATCGCATATCACATAGAATACCCGGGTTTATATTAGATTAAGTTAGCTAGATATTTTCACAATAGAATAGGCCACTTAGTTATCATTATTCTTACTGCAATCGCTTGAAAAACACCCACTCTCATTTTAAAATCCACACTGGGAAATAGGCCCCACTATCCCCAGTTAGAGCCCCCACTTCAAATGAAAAAGGAGTTTTCTTTAAGGTCCTGACCGGGTGGTTATCCCCGTGTTGGAGCAGAAGAAATCTGAGGGTTCAACATGTCTGGAATGGAAGAAAAACCCAAAGGATCAATGGAATATCAGGATAGATTTGAGGGAACAAATCAATATGAAAACCAATAGGCTTGTAATCAAAATATGCACAGACATTGAGAGCAGGTGGGGTGGAAGGATATGAGGGTTCAATCGATGTGCAAGCACCATATCCCACCTTGCATTATGGAGCTAGAGTTGTTTGTTGAGAAGAGGATAGACAACCACTTGTGTTGTGACCTCATCCGAACATAGTTATTGTATCTCTAACATTGATGTATGGTGGGAGTGGTTTTAATGATTCTAAGAATTATGGATTTTTGGATATGTAAAGAAGTACTTAAAACTTCCATCGAGAAATTCATAATCAATCTCATCTTTAGGAAATTAGTATGCAAGATTACAAAAATGCCTGTGAAATTTCTCAATGGATTCACCAGGTGCTTCCATAATTTCATAATTTATTTATTGAGTGTTTTAAAGTTAAATTGATTGAAAGCAAGGTCTATCTATATCACCAGATGAGGGAGAGAGTGAATATATTTTTCGGGCAACATGGCACACTAATGCAGTGAGTTAGCCCGAACTGTGTATGCGAACAATGCACAGGTCGATTAATATTCAAATATTTCATGCCTTTCACCAGAGCCTACAATGCCAAACATGTGTGTAACCAAGGCTACCTAGCCTCCACCATCGTATGTTTTACGCGACAAGTTATTCGAGAGCTCTTCCAAGATTTTAAATTCATTTCCATAAGACATACACTCCAAACGAGACATTTTGTGGTTAGTCATGATAAGTATGAAGAGATTCAAAACTGATTGCAAGGAGTGAGCCTGTCATTCGACGCTCCTTCTAGCGCAATAAATTTTTATAGTGTTGGTCCTTCCGATATTCAGGGGATCTCCCGGGTATGAAGTCCCAAAATGATCTCATATCATTCGGTGTAGGAGTCCCATCTGGTATGATGGCCCAATTTCCATCATCATAAAGATATGCCTTAACTCTTCCTTGGTAGCACATGACAGTGGTTTTCTTAGTCTTCAAACAGTAGGGTTCACATGCCTGGTGAGTGCTTAGTGTCGCTTGTGTCAATTTTATTTCACTATAGAGGGAGAGGTTGAAAATGGGTCTCAAGATGAAAGGGAATAGTCCCAACTCTGTTAGAGACCCACAACACAACAAGACATGCACATCTTCCAGCTGAGTAGTCCACATAGATGTGGCAATCACAAACACAAGGCGAGTTGATAGCACATACAACAAAAAATGGAATAGCCCACACGAATGCGACGGTTTTTATAACAAGTTTATTAGAATGAATCTATTGAGTGTCCAATGGAATAGTCCACATGGGAGAGACAACATTAACAACTAATACAACACATTTCTGAAAAAAATCGAAATAGTTCAACTGCCTTAATACAGGCTAAAGCAACATGCATCACAAGTGTCCAAAGAAGAATCTTACAAACAAATACAATACATGTGTGAAAACTTGTTGGCCTATTAATAGGCTTCTAAATTAAGCAAATGTTCCAGGACACATATGTACACCATTCTATGACTAACCCCAATAGCAGGGCATTGGAGCCACTGCTTACTCCTCAAAGAAAAGACTACAAAGTCTTAAGGATATGTGGGATGACCAAAGGTGAAAATTATTTTTCATGTACAAATGAGGGGTATATATAGCCAAGGGTGGAACTGACACTTGTGGCTCTTTGACTTCCCTCATGACTATTTGAATTACATGACTCTTCAATCTACATGACCCTTTAACTTCATTTGTGTGTCTCTTTGACTTCCACATTACATTACATTTATTACATAGTATTACCCAAAATAAATATGTGGCCGAGGCGACTCATAAGACAACACAACATGACATTGCTAGTATTTGTGGCTTGATGGGGTCTAACCCAAGCTCAACGTTAGCTGCACCAACCAACAAAACCATAATTACTGGCCCTTTCGGCAAAAACCCACATAGCGTAGGCTGCAATCTCACTTGAAGTAGTATTAGGGGATAACCGAGCCAGGATTCGGCATCCAAAGGTCAATGTGATAGGTTTTTGTGGTTCTCAAGGCTTATTTCTATCTTTGAGAAACTTAACCCTTTTGAAACAAATAATTACAGTAATTTACTTAAACAACTTCTAGATCTTCATAAAGGCCTTTGATCATTCATAACATGCATAAATAGTATTGAGATACTCCTTTTGCGCACCAGATAAGAACTGATTCATATAAATTTCAACATAGAGCAAAAATGAAAATCCTCACAAAAGTAAGAAATAATACACAGATACACATGAAATGTCTCAAAATTGTATTTATTAGGTATAATCATTCTAGTGCAAATTTCCTTTCCTTGCACATTAAGCTACAGGGGCCCACTGACTCAGCCTGCAGACATGCCAAGGTCTCTGCACACTCAATTGTAGGAGCCTTCCACTTTGCCTAAGTACATGAAACAAATATTTCCTCCCTTAGCTTACTTTCCCTTACAAATATTTCTATCTTAGTTACTTCTCTAAAATCACTATGACTCATCTCTGCATAGAATTTCATTTATAATGTCATGGTCCATGGACCATGGGCTGGTCTCAGAACCTCCTTATCCCTTACCCACCAAAGTGACTAAAGCCACTTTGGCTCATACTATCTTTGCACTCGACTTCCAAATTTCATGGCTACTTTACATTTTATACAAAATTTAACACAAAATTTGATTAAAGCAATACCCAAGGGACCCCATCCCAACAGCCCCTCAACGCAACTAGGTCACTCATCCTTGAGTAACTCAACGGGTGTTGCAATCTTTACATGGAGTTTGTGAAACTACATCTTCAGAACTTGCAAATTAGTTGTGCCCTACATAGTTGCCTTCTCTACTTCATCGAAGATATTCTTTATAGTAGGGCCTCCCACCACGAGGCCCATTATTCTCTATGTATTTTGGATGCCTTTTGAATTGGTCTAAACTGACAGAGTGAGTTGGTTTTCCTCGTCCGTCAAATGATGTGTTTTGGCCCGCAAGATGGCCTCTTTCCATTATAACTTTTGAATTTTTGTTTGCAGCTTATTTGCTTCCTGTAAGTGTCTGAAGTGCTAGACTGGTGTGAAAGTGTGCACGCTCGACCTTATTTCATCAAACTGCTACTTCTTCTCCCTAATGTTAGTGCCGATCTTCTGCAAAGTGGGATCCTCCTGCTGAGTTTTCTAGAGTTCCATGGCCTACTCGAATAAGTCTGTGCAGTCCTTGACTGCTCCGTCTAATGTCACCATCCCTTCCTTAATCGCTGGTCCACACTGCTCCTAGACCTCTGGTGGAGTTTTCAGTTGCAACTTCAATGCCAGCTCCATAATTTGTAGCTGGAGTTCAAATCAGACACGACCAATTTTGTCCTTTGAGTCTGTGATCACTGTAGCCAACTATTGAATCTTTTATGTTGATTCTTCTTCTGTGGGAATGTTGATGTTTGGTAGCCCATTCCATATGTGTGTAATTATTTCTTCCAACTGCTCACTGCACATGGCCATTTGTTATTTCTCTTTCAATGCTTGTGCTTTTTCCATGAATATATGCTGGTTGTTGACCTAACTGATCATCAGCAACGCACACTCCCTAACCCTTAGCTCATCGGATATGCATTGATGCAATTTGTGGATGGTCTGGATAGGGAGTGTTGCAAGATTAAAATATACATCCTTGAACTGTGACAATTGGGTGTTTTCTTCCTCTCATTGGGCGCATAGGGTCCCAGCTGGAAATCGAATGACTTTGAGATTTGATTATGATATATATCTATTACGGTAGTGCTTACTTACTATAGGCTCACTTGAATCCAACTCTCCTAGCCAATGCTCACTTGTAGTCACCTCATCTGGATCTGCAGATCCCGCAAATCCTTCAACACATTTACCTATGCCTGTTGGTACTACTTCTCAAGCTACGCCCATGGTTGTTTCATTGTTTCACAGAAATTGTCTCCAATCTCATCAAAGAACCCCTCCGTGATGACCAGTCGATCCACCTAGGAGAATCTGGTAGACTTTTCCTTCTACCTTGGTCTTAAAGTTATCTTCTTTGATTGCCTCTTTACTTTAAAGGGAGTGCCCTATTCCTCAACCCCGCCTCCTTCAACATTGAACTCCTTCTAGTCCTCGGTGTGGTGAGAAGAAGACTCCTCAACTTCTATTGTGCTCTCCTTGGCCACCAATTATTTATTAGCAAATGCCTTACCAACAACTTCTTTTTCAGTATTGTACTTCTACTACGTAACGTTCTCCCAAGCTATAGCCTGGTCTGCTTCATTCTACTTCTGTGCTATTGTGGTATCCTCGAAGAAAATTTGTTGCACCTTGGTTGTGCCCATGCCCATATCTATTGGGCATAGCCACTCCCCTAGCCATTTCCCAACAATCTCTTGTACATCTACCTCCCCCAACATGTCGGGTCACTTAACGCACGCCTTCTTTGGGTCTCCTCTCGAGCGGATAGAAACATTGTGAAAGTCCACCTTGAACTCTACATACAACTCCAACTATTCTTATAGAGTCAGTGACAACCTCGACCTCTAGCTAATCACCATGTAAAGATCCATGTCTACAAGCACCCAAAACATTTTGGTTTCCATGACCCGCGCTCCATCCTTGGTTGCCGAGAGCAAAGTGAACTTCGCTCCCTCCGGAAGGGTTGGGTCTTGTGGAGGAAACTGGTTGTTCTCCAGCATCCTCCATGCTACCAGTATCATTAGCAGCAATAACTAGGCATAATGGAATTCCTTGCCCTCATCCTCGGATTCGTGACAGTCTGCCAAAAACTCCTTATAGATGTAATGCACCCAGTTGTACTAGACACCTTTAGCACATTGTGCAGATAATGAAATCAATGGCTTCAGAACCTCATCCACGCGACACTTCCGTATGATATTGTAGGCCAAGGTCTTCATGGACAACTAGACATTTTGTCTATAATAGAGTAGATGGAATATCTGTGCGACTTCTTCACCAGGCTGAACTCGCCTTTCATTTGGTTCACGTGTTTCTTTTCTTTCGCTTTTCCTACACATGGCTCTCTTGGATCGACACTTTGATAAGGCATCATGTTAATCCGGTGGATCATCATGTCAGTAATAGGGATGGGTTCTCCCAGCTAGAGACACCCATCATGAACCAGGGTGAGCATTTATCTAATACATAGAGTCTTTATATTCATCTACTTGAAATGCAACACCGAGGGCATGTTCAACAGACCTACTTGCTGAAGTCTCATGACCCAATTCAATGACATAAGTCGTGTGACTATCATTTTCTCATAGTAAATTTCACCAAATCCTTATTCGGTGCAAGCTGAGGGAACTTCTCATGGTCTTCCAAGTCCCAGTCCTCCATCTTGAGCAATGGAATGTGCCTTAATAGTGCACCCTCAAACACCACCTTCTCTGGTAGCAGTGGTGTAGAAACCATGAATTTGGTGGTATTCAGGTCATTAGGAACCCTAAATTTGAATTTTCAAGGTGGGATATACTTCGGGAGCTGATTCATAGGCTCACCCTCTTTGGAATCCATCTGCTAGATGCCTCTGCGAAGCTCTTCTTGATTGAGGTTAGGGCCCTCATGTGATTGCTATGATTTATCCATTTTCCTGTTTTGGAAAATCTATGTGGGGTTTTTCCACCATGATGGCCTCACTAGAATGGACTGTGGTTTATTTTTCTTCTTATCGGTTGCATATGGTTTAGTCCTAGGTGACCTTGGCACCTTAAGTACAAAGGGTGTTGTTTCCATTGTAGATATGACTTCAGGGGGAGCAACTTCAAAGACTACGACTTCAGACATTGTGGCTTCAAAACTTATAGCTTCTACGGGCAAGTTGTACTCATTCTTTCTAGGAAGAACTTATGAAACGTTTTAGACACATTACCTAACCTTTGTGATGAGAAAATATCTTCCCAATTGGGCTCGGGCATAGAATTCAGTTCTTGGTGCAACACAAGGTGAGAAAGCTCACAATTAATTTTCTGAGAGCAAATTGTTCTAATGCAGGGTGGCATGCCATATTTATAGGTGATTTTAAATTTGAATCCGACTGTTCCCTCCAAAACACCATCATCAGTGCTCCTTTTGGAGAAGATTGGTAAAGACTTTCCCAATAATTTCATACTGCCCCCTCCACCTATCAGAAAATTTACTGTCCAATCATCTACAATATCTTCAATGACTAATTTTTGTGTGGTCTGCATGGCACCGCTCCCCATAGCACAATTACCTTGGCACAACTTGCATTGGTGCCTTGTTTTCATATAGTCATTATGCAGGGGTGAGATCATCCTTGCACAACTTCAACCTGCTTCCATTAATTTTACCTAGGAACATTTCTCGATTCATCTTCATGAGCTAAACTACGTCACCATCTGTAATTTCTTTGATGATATATGGCCCCAACCAATGCATTTGAAATTTTCCATGGAATTTCATGAATTTTCTATCATAAAGTGACAATAAATCATTCACTAGAACTTTTCATGCTTCTTTTGCACCTGTCTTTGAAATCCTTTGAGAAACCTATCTTCCTCCAATTCTACGAGCTGCGTGGGATGCTCCTCCATAGTATTGCGATTAGCCACATCGGTTAGTGCTACAATCTGTAAACACGACACAATATACTCCATGGGCATCACAACCTCTATCCCATAGCCGAACCTTAAAGGAGTTTGGCCTATCAACATTTTACACATTGTCCTATATGCCCAGAGGACTGCAAGTATGCATACATCCCAATCATTCCTTTTCATGTTTCATACCTTCATCAATACTTTCCAGCATATCATTGAATGCTTCATCCATACAATTAGCTTGAGGATGATAGGGCATGACCTTCTGGTGATAAACTCAAAATTCATCCAGCATCGCAACAATATTTTTGTTTAAGGAATGCGTACCCTTGTTGCCCATCAATATCTTCAGGAAACCAGACTGACTTAAGACAATCTCGAAAGGAAATTCGTAGTTGTAGCATCAAACCAGTCTTTGATCAGTTTTTCTTCTTACCATCACATCAAATACTCGGTTGGAGTAATAATGTATCACATGCCCGTCTTTTTCCCTGGTGGCTATTGTTGAAAATAGAAACAAGAAATGTTAAGAATAGAATTGCTAAAAATAGCACTACTATAAATAGCAGTTCAGCCAGTGTTCTTAGCAACAATTGATGGGAAAATGGAAGTGCTAAAAATGGCATTGTATGAAAAGCATTTCGAGATACCTTCCTATTTTAGTTAGTCCCTAAACTAAAATAGTGAAGTAAAATTCGAATTTGATCTTAGTAGCAGTTTTTAAAATAATTAATTAATTCATCTTGAGTTAATTAGTTAAGGAAAATGAAACTTGAAGTCTATGTGGGGACATGCAACAGTTTCTCCATTAATTGAGGAATTTATCCATAGATAAGGATGAGTTGTAATATTGGGTTGTAATTAGTTGACTTAGTTAACTAAGACAAGTCCAGTTAGATTAATTCAAACAGTTTGTTGAATTAATGTAAGTTTAGTTAGTTAATTATTGCATGCATGTAACTACTTCACTTTAGATAACTGAGATTCTCTCATAAATAACTCATTTATGTCAGTTCAGACAGAGACCCAGGTTAGATTAGATGGAGGGGCAGTGTACTACCCGTTGCTAGAATATTCCATTGTGAATATCCCTTGCATGTAGAAGGAATTCTTTCCTTGAGGATTGCACAGTTACTTCTTCAGGTTTAGTGAGTGTGATGAGGCCAATTCACACATGTGACATCATTGGACCCCAAGAAAAATTATGCAAGGAAATAGGAAGCTTCAAGGGATTGAGGAGGACATATGTAGTGTCTATTCAGTCTTTGAGCTGTATTGTTTGATTGTAGAGAGAGCAGGATAGCTTGAGAGCTGATTCTTTTTGTAACCTGAACAAGATTTCCACTTGTATGATAATATAGAGTTGGGGTTTTAGGCTGAGACTTTCCCTGTGATATTTCTTTTGTGTTATGTGTGATTGATTTTTCTTTCTCAGTTATTTGTGTTCTCTTGATCTTGCTCAGTTCGATTAAGCTTCCCCAAAGTGTTGTAGAAGTAGATCTTGTATTGTGTTTTAGTATATTGCATAATCTGTTGATGTATAGTGGGAATTTCTACATGGTATCAGACAAAGGGTGATTAAGGCAAAGAATAGTATACGAGAAGGAGAAATTCGAAGTTTGGTTCCTAAATATAGAAATCGAGTTCTTATCACATCTCTATTTCACCTATGGCATTCAGTGGTTCAAGACTCGAGATTTCCCTTGATGGAAGCTCAAATTATATAGCCTAGAAGGATCACATGGAGGTAGTATTAGAGGATAATGGTTTAAAAGACTTCATTGATCAAGGATTCCCCAAGCTGACTGATATTACTCAACTGGCGAAATGAAAAAAATATGTGGCTAGAGCAAGAAGAATCCTACTGGAGGGAGTTCGAGACCACATTGTCTCGAGCCTCAATGGGAAGGAGACACCATTTTCGATGTGGAAAACATTGAAAGATTTATATTAGAACAACAACAATCAGAGGAAATTGACACTGAAAGGCAAGCATTGTAAGATCAAGTGTAAAAAGGGTGACACAATCTCTACATATATGAACAAGCTCACCACCTGCAGGGATGAATTTGGAAGTTTAGGGATCACTACCGTTGATGATGACATGGTGAGTCTTGCACTTCTCGATCTTCCTAAGAGATGGCATAACTACTAGGACTCAGTTAATGGAAGAGAAAAAATACTATATTGGGAACGACTTTTGTCGGATCTGATGTAGGAGGAAATAAGAAGAGGCACTAGATATGGATCCTCATCGAAGCAAGATGATGAGGAAAATCCAACCTTAGCAAGTAAGGCAAGGAAAGGGAAAGAGAAGGCATCCCATCCCAAATCTGGCTCTTCCCATGGTGGGAAGAAGATTGAGAAATTGAAAGTGTGATGCTTTGATTGTCATGAAGTGGGCCATTATGCTACGAATTTTCCACAGAAGAAATCCAAGAAGGGTTCCTCAAAGGGATCTGATGGTGAGGCACTGGCCTCATAGTTTGAGATAGATTTCTCACTTATCGCATGCATGGTTTCATCCGTGGTGGGATGTTTGTGGTTCTTGGACAGTGGAGCTTCATTCCACATGTCAGGTGACAAGAATCTTTGCAGTACCTTGGAGGAGAAGGATCTCCAGATGTTGATCGAGATGGGCGATGATGGAAAGTATCGTGTTTCAGGTGAAGGTATGGTTGTGTTCTACAGGGAGCATGGACCTCCCCTCACCCTGACTGATGTAAATTATGTAATAGGTCTGAAGAAGAATATTGCGTCTATGGCTATGCTAGAAGATAAAGGTTACGATGTAGTCTTTAGTCAAGGAAAGGTATTCTTGAGGCATATCAGTACTGGATAAACAAAGTGAATAGGGATTCAAGTAAAGAATCTCTACAAGCTGGAGGTAGATGAATGTGCTACTTTGAGTTCCAAAGCTGAGATGGTGCAGAGGAAAGCTACTGGCGAGCTACGGCATAGAAGACTGGGCCACTTGCACCATGGAGCCCTGAACATCATGCAACAGATTTCTACCGATTACCCAAGGGAAAACTTGAGAAGATGACTACATGCGAAGGTTGTACCTTGGGTAAGTATGAATAAACTTCCTTTTCAGATTGAGATAGTAGAGTTGGAGCAATCCTAGAGTGAGTTCACTTAGCCTCCACAAATGTACTATGTTATTTTTATTGATGATTTTTCTCGTAGATGTTGGATCTACTTTATGCAAAATAAGGATCATACCTTCTTGAGGTTTTGTGAGTTTAAAGCCTTGACAGAGAAAGAATCTGGAAAGAAAATAAATGCCTTGCGTAGCGACAATGGTGGAGATTATGTCTCCCAATAGTTTAAAGACTTCTGTGCTATAGAAGGTATTAAACGGAAATTGACGGTACCCCATAACCCATAATAGAATGGGCTAGCCGAAAGGAAGAACAGATCAATTGTGGGAGCAGCTCGAGCGATGTTACATGATCAAAGCCTACCATTGCATTTGTGGGCTGAGGCATTCAATATAGCAATATACTTGCAGAACAGAAGCCTGCACCGTATACTGGGAATGAAGACACCTATGGAGGCCTATTCCAAGAAGTGACCTGATGTAAGTCACTTTTGAATATTTGGATCATCAGTTTACTGTTAGGCAACCAAAGATGCCAGGAAGAAGCTAGACCCAATAGCTGAGTTTGGAATACTTTTGGGGTACACGGATACACCCCACAACTATCAGGTGTACCTTCCTTTGACTTAGAGGATTGTGGTATGCAGGGATCTGAAGTTCGATGAGAATAAAGCCATGCACTTATCACTTGAGAGGGTGCTCGAGTTGCATGGAGATGAGGAACTTTCAGTCCCTAAGGATGAGGAGCCTCAGATTGATGCAGAGCAGCCAGATGTAGAGGATCCGCGGGTGGAGACATCCACTCATGTTGATACTTCTAGAGATGGGTGGAAATGCTCAAGGGAAGCTAATAGGTTGATGTTGGATGCACAGGAGAATGTGGGATAGCCATCTTTTCAGTGCAGACATAGGAGGTCACTCGAGCGGTACACTGGGTACATGGCCCTAGTTGGGGAGTGTGTAGATACGAAACCTTCTTCATTCGAAGGAGGCAGTGTAGCAACTAGTCTGGGTTGATGCAATGGTAGAGGAGTATGACTCTATCATTTGGAACAGTGTGTGGGATGTTGTCCCAAGGCCTTAGGGCAAGTCAGTGGTGAGTTCCAGATGGCTTTACAAGGTCAAATAGGTACCTGATGGTAGTGTTGAGAAACATAAGGGAAGGTTTGTTGCCCGGGGTTTGTCATAGGTCGAGGGGATCAACTACGATGAGACTTTTGCTCCTGTAGCAAGGGACTCATCGATTAGATCGATGTTCGCACTATCAACTTAGATGGGTGGAAGAGCCACCATATGGATGTGAAGACAACATTTCTCAATGGGAAGATTGAGGAGGAGGTGTACATTGAGCAGCCAGAAGGTTTTGAAACCTTCGATCATGAGTCGCATGTGTGCAGACTCAAGAGGGCTCTCTATAGGCTGAAACAAGCACCCCATGCTTGGTACACCAGGATCAACAACTATTTCACCTTTTTGGGCTTCACCAAGAGTGAGGCAGATGCGAACCTTTACCACATCATGGTAGAAGGTAAACCATTGATCATTGTTCTCTATGTCGATGATCTGATTTTGACAGGTAATGGTTAGCTGATACAGTCTTGCAAGGAGGACCTTGCAAGAGAGCTTGAGATGAAGGACATGGGCCTTATGCACTACTTTCTAGGAATCAAGGTGTGGCAAAAAGATGGAGAAGTATTTGTGTCTCAAGGCAAGTATGCCAATGAGATACTCAGGCGCTTTCACATGAAGAAGTGCAAGCCCATGCAAACTCCTCTAGTTGGGAACCAGAGGAAGGAGGATGCTACTTCAACTGAGGTAGTAGCTGCTACTATTTATTGGTAGTTGGTGGGTTGACTTATGTATTTGGTGAAAACATGACCTAACTTATGCTTTACGGTGAACCAGCTGAGTCAAGCTATGGTTTAGCCTACCAAGTTGTTTTTGAAGGCAGCGAAGCATGTGCTAAGATACCTCAGAGGCCCATCTCAATTCGGATTTTGGTACAGACAAACAGAGGGAGTGAAGATTCAGGGTTTCATAGATGTGGATTGGGTAGGGAGTCCATAAAACCAGAAGAGCATTTTTGGACGAATCTTCAACCTTGGTTTAGCTGCAGTTTCTTATTACAACAAGAAACAGAGGTCAGTTGCACTTAGCTCAGCAGAGGCTGAATACATGGCTACCAATCAGGCTGCATGTGAGGCCATTTGGATTTAGAAGATTCAAGTGGGATTGTTTGGTCAGATGATGGATCCTACTGTGATCTACTGCGATAACCAGAGTTGTATCAAACATTTGGAGAATCTAGTTTTTCATGACATGTCCAAGCACATAGATATCCGGTAACACCATCTTCGAGACTATGTGGTCAAGTGGATGTTGTTACTGTATGTTTCGACCGAGGAAAACGATGTAGATATCTTGAGTAAGGAATTATCAAGATGCATGTTTGAGTTCCACAGAGACAGGATTGGGGTTACTGATAATCCTTTCTTGTTGACAGGGAGTGTTGGAAATAGCAACAAGAAATGCTAAAAATAGAACTTCTAAAAATAGCACTTCTATAAATAACAGTTTAGCTAGTGTTGATCTTAGCAGCAATGGATGGAAAAATGGAAGTGCTAAAAATAACATTCTATAAATAGCATTTCGGGATAACTTCTTATTTTAGTTAATCCGTAAACTAAAATAGTGAAGTAAAATTTGAATTTGATCTTAGCAACAGTTTGTAAAATAATTAATTAATTCATGTTGAGTTAATTAGTTGAGGAAAATGAAACTTGAAGTCTATGTGGGGACATGTAATAGTTTCTCCATTAATTGAGGAATTTATCCATTAGTTAAAGAAATAAGGATGAGTTGTAATATTGAGTTGTAATTAGTTGACTTAGTTAATTGAGTCAAGTCCAATTAGATTAATTCAAACAGTGCGTTGAATTAATGTAAGTTCAATTAGTTAATGCTTGCATCAATGTAACTACTTCACTTCATATAACTGAGTATTCTCTCATAAATAACTCATGCATGTTAGTTCAGACAGAGACCCAATTGAGATCAGATGGAGGGGTAGTGTACTATCAGTCGCTAGAGTATTCCATTGTGAATATTCCTTGCATGCAGAAGGAGTTCTTTCCTTAAGGATTGTGCAGTTACTTCTTCCAGTTTAGTGAGTGTGATGAGGCCAATTCACACATGTGACATCATTGGAACCTAAGAAAAAATGCGCAAGGAAATAGGAGGCTTAGAAGGCTTGAGAAGGATGTATACAGTGTCTATTCAGTCTGTGAGTTGTATTGTTTGATTGTAGAGAGAGCAGGATAGCTTGAGAGATAATTATTTTTGTTACTTGAACAAGATTTTCCTCTTGTATGATAATACAGAGTTGGGTTTTAGGCTGAGGCCTCCCCTGTGATATTTCTTCTGTGTTATGTTTGATTGATTTCTCTTTCTCAGTTATATGTGTTCTCCTGATCTTGCTCAATTCGATTAAGCTTTCGTAAAGTCTTGTAGAAGTAGATCTGATATTATGTTTTAGTATATTTCATAGTCTGTTGATCTACGGTGGGAATTCCTATAGCTATATCGAACCCACAAAGTCAATCGCCCATTTCTCAAACACCTGTAAATAAATATGTGGGTTTAATAGAAGTTCGTCCCTGCATAATGGCTTCCCCATCCTTTGACAGGCATCACAATCCCTTTGGTGCGCCTTAGAATCTTTATGCACCATTGGCCACAACAATCTTGTGTGCAGGATATTATGCATGATTTCTGTGCCAACATAGTGTCCTCCTTCCACTCCTCCATGTGCTTCGATGAGGATGCTAGATCGTTCAAACTATGGAACATATCGGCATATTATTTCATCAAAGTCAATCTTATACAGGTGTTCAGTGATCACAGAAATATCACCTACACAGGCCACCAATTCCTTTTTCTGTTGTGTAGAATATCCCTCCCGGGTTGTGCCAATGGTTAAAAATTGTATTATGTTAGGAAAGTAATCGTCTTCGACACGTACATCAAAGTGTTGTGCATCTGGCATCTTCTTCCAAACTAGTGGGTTCTCCGCTTGTGTCAATCCCTATACGTGATCAGTTCCTGCATTCAATCATCTGGGCTTCACAATCACCTCAAAGTTGTATTCTTGGAAAAAGAAAACAAACCACTGAAAGCCATCCCGCCCCCCCCCCCCCCCCCCCCCCTCACCAAGCTTGTTGAGTAGGTACTTGAGGGAGGAGTGATTTGTATACATTTCGAAGTGCACGCATAACAAGTAATGTCTAACGTTTTGTAGCGCATAACCATTTCCAACCCTTTACGCTCTGTAGTTGAGTAGTTCTTCTCAGCCTTTCATAATTTACTGCCTAGGGATTTTTGAATCAGATCATCCATAGTATTGTGTGCCTCTTGTTGTTGACATTTCAAATCCCAATGTAGATGCATCTTTAGGATAGAAGTGATAGATTGAAAGAGGAGCTTACCAGCTAGAACAAAGAGATACGTAATGCTTAAAAACAAAAAACAAAAATCCACCTCATTTTCGAAAACTAAACCTAAGCCTACATGAGACTAATTACTCGACGAAAATATTTAATTATTATATTAAAAATAATTGTTTTTATTTATTAAGTAAAAATTTCTTTAATTTTTGTTTCCTAAGATTTTAATTAAGGTTGAAATTTACCCTTAACCCAATTAATTTAATAAAACTTCAAATTATTCTCTTAAATTAATATCCCTTTCAAGAGAACACTAAATTAATAAATTTATTATTATATATTAATATGATTAAAAAATTTAAAATTTTAAATTAATTAATTATAAGAATGTTAGTAATAAATGACTAAGTGTAATTTATTAATTAAATCCTGGGTTTCCTCCTTCAATCAAGATTGCGCTGGACAGCGCGTTGTTGTCCCTTCATCCAAGCAATCAGAGTGTAGCCTCAGGCCAGCCTCATCATCGAATGGCTGCGCAGACCTCTTAGGTAGCTCTAGCTGTGAGCGATCCCTTGATCCCTCGGGGAATTCGGTATCCTATAACCTTACCGAACGTCCTCTTCAGCTTTCCAAGACGACAAGCGAGCATTTTCCGGAGTCTTTGAGGGCTCCGAGAGCTCTGTTGCAGTGCTCAGACGTCGAAATGATTGCTGCGCCTCCTTCTCCCGTCATTTCTCCAGGTCTGAGCGATGAGGGAGGCTCTCTGGTACGTAACCCCTCTGCAGGCGATGATAGACCCCTAATTATCAGTTTGATCGATAAGGAATGTCCGCTGCTACGTAGCACCTCCGTAGGCGATGACAGAACCCTAAAAAGCCTGATATCTACGTCGTCCTCGCCAGATGAAGGTTGCGTAGTAATTAATGGTAGGCGTTCAGACTCTGAGCGGAATCAATCTCTCGGTTGCGGAAATCGTACAGTCGGGTCCAAGATTGCCAGCATGGACGGTGCGTGGAGCAGCGACAACCAAGCCGGATGCTCGGTTGATACGGTCAAGGTAAGTTCGCACGGTAATCGTGGTTTCCTTGATAGCATATGCGGTGGGGTTATTAACCGTAAAGGTAAGAGTCGGGACATAGGTATCCATGTTTTTAACAAGAATTTAGGTATGAATGAGAGCAGTAATATTATTAGCAGCAATATGGATTTAAATGATTATAGCATAAAAGATAGGAATATCAATTATAATAGTAGAGTTAATAAGTCTCACGAATTAAAAAACATTAATAAAGAGATTAATAAAGGTATTGTCAATGAGAATATTATGCTAGATAATAATATTTATAATAGTATAGTTAATTATTCGCACAAGTCTAGGAATAATAATGATAACATTATTAGAGAGATAGATAATGATAATATAATTCCTAATATTAATGAGTGTGTTAATAACAACAAGATTGATAATAATAATAGGATTCCTAGTGATAGCTGTAGCATTATTGATGATAATGCAGGTGAGTCAAATTTGACTTTAATATGTCCGGAGGGCAATGAGGGTCTTGGCAGTATTAGTGTGCAAGAGGACCTTTCCAAAAAGGTCTCTCCCCCCTCGTCTGCGCGGAATAGTAAGGTGGTTAACCTTTCTAGCTATTCCCTCTCCCCGTCTGTTTTTGGTCTTCTTAGCAAGGGCCTTAACTTTGCCCTTGCCCCTAGGAAAATCCCTGTAGATGACATTATTTGTGATGTGGAGCAGGGTATTAAAGATCTGCCTGATAATATCAAGGATACAATCAGACAAGATTGTGCTGTGGTCCTTAGGAAGGCTAAACCTCCTCGAAGGAACCTCGGCAAAGAGGAGATAGATGCCTTAAAGTCCTTAAACCAGAATGAGGACATTGTGGTCCTTAAAGCGGACAAAGGAGGGGCGACGGTCATCCTCAACAAAGAGGATTACCGAAGCAAGATGTTAGATCATCTTCACAATAGTGGCAGTTACAAAAAACTTGCCAAGAACCCTCTGAAGAAAATCTCCAAGGCAGTGGCTCTCGCCATCAAGTCAAGCAGCTCAATGGGGGCCCTTTCCCGTAAGCTCATTGAGAGCAACCCCATCACTCCTAGAATTTATGGGGTGCCTAAAATTCACAAGGAAGGGGTCCCTCTGAGGCCTATTGTCAACACCATCGGGGGTCCAACCTACCTTCTAGCCAAGTTCCTGGCTCTTAAGCTGAAGCCCCTTGTGGGCCGTACTGAGTCCTTCGTGAAGGACTCAGCCTCCTTCATCTTGGATCTGAAGGATATTAGGCTGGACCCGGAGGACATTCTTGTCAGTTTTGATGTTGTCTCCTTGTTCACGAGCATTCCCATTAGAGGAGCCATGGAAGTGATATATCGCCTAACAGATCCGGACACCGCGCATCTTGTTGAGGTTTGTCTCACTTCCACATTCTTCTGTTTCGAAGGGGAGTACTATGAACAAACCTGTGGTGTGGCCATGGGTTCCCCCCTCTCCCCGATCGTGGCAAATCTTTTTATGGAAGATTTCGAAGCCAA